>QFEL01002328.1:0-24444 GCA_003316195.1 Neoboletus brunneissimus | reverse complement strand
CTCGTCCATTCTGATGTGTGTTGCAGGGTCCTGATTGACGATACGGACGTTAAGGGCACCGTTGGTGGACAAGGCTACTCGTACTATGGTGTGGCCGATAAGGGTGCGATTGTGGTGGTTCGGCCAGACGGATATGTTGGCGCGATCGTACCTTTGGACGGCGTTGCTGAAATTGACGACTATTTTTCGGAATTCATGAAGATATGACATGCTAAATAGCATGATAATCCGTTTCATCATTCACTCCCAATAACACTGTCAATAACACCGTGGTTGGGTGTTACACATTAGTACGAGATGGATACAATATATACAATAGTCTGTAAAGCATGCAATAACACTTCTCTTAATGTCATGTTTACATACTATATGTACATCTTTTACACTATGAAAAAATGTGTTTTAGAGATTTGCTATCCAGTTTCCAAATTTGACCCAAATTGCCAGCTTTTAAGCACTTTCCACGACACAGTTTTTCATAGTAAAGGATGTACGTATGTAAATACGACGCTAAGAGATGTGTTGTTGCATGGTCTACAGGCGATTGTGTATAGTGGCCGCCGTGTACTAGTGTGTGACGCCCAACCAGTGTTATTGAGGGTGATGATGATGAAATGGGTTATCATGCTATTTAGCATGTCATATCTTCATGAATTCCGAAAAATAGTCGTCAATTTCAGTAACGCCGTCCAAAGGCGCGATCGCGCCAACATATCCGTCCGGTCGAACTACCACAATTGCACCTTCATCGGCCACACCGTAGTACGAGTAGCCTTGCCCACCAACGGTGCCCTTAACGTCCGTATCGTCAATCAGGACCCTGCAACACACATCAGAATGGACGAGATCCAGATCAAAATCATACTCACTTGCACCAATGTGATCTCAGCAACGACGGCACTTTCATAAAGTTGAACTCTTCCTTCTTTCCTTTGCCGATCGTGATAATATCAAACCTCGTCTCTGAAGACTTGCTCGATGCATATCTTCTCAAGAAGTTTCCCGGTCGCCGCAGGGCCTTCGCCATGGACTCGATCCTTTCCCGCTGCAAAGGATCACTGAGGTCGCCGATAAACACGAGGAGCTTGTAGCGGAAATTGGATGGAAGAAGATCCTGCAGCTCGTATGGATGTCCATCGGCCCCCCGAAGAAAGATTTGTGGGGGAACACGTTCGCCGATGACGAGGTTTGTGGCCAACGATTGGTGGGTGTCGGCGACAGCGACGGACGGACCATAGTGCACCCCAATCCCACTTGTGAGCCCTCCAAAGGTCTGGAACGCTCTATTGGCCCCGATCAGACGAGCTCGGATGATACATAACTTGACTTACTTCAGGAACTCTTCATGAGAAATGCCATCGACGTCATTACCAGTAAGGAGTTTTTCGGACAAGAGAGTGGACCACATTTTGTCAAATGCAATGAGATCTTGCGCATACTTGCGACGCTCCGACTCGTACTAAGTGACAGGTATTCTAGACACTTGTCAGATGCACTGCAGCAGTGGCTTACAGTTAACAACAGGGACATCTTTGCCCAACCGCGGGTCACAAACGCAAGCTTCCAAGCTACGATTGGTGGTTAGATCGTGCGCATGGAACAACAGATCATGGCAAACTTGCCAAGATTGTGTGCATCATTCATGCTTGCGTTCATTCCTTGACCTAGAACAAAGTTAAGGCTGTCTACGTAGCACACGGATTACGAAGGACAAATCACCTGCTTTGGGGGAGTGCGTATGACATGCGTCTCCGGCAATAAACACACGATTCTTAACAGAGAACTTGGATGCCACGCGCTGCCCGACTTATCAAAAATCAGGGTAAAAAAGAGAGAAAGTTGCGCTGAGTAATGACCTACCGATATACAATGTCCACCAGTTGATTCCATCCGTCGGTTTCAGTGAATATGGACGGAGATACTGTTGTGTAACCTGTGCCACGGCATTAAGCCAATACGTTCGCATGGCAACAGAAAAAACAAACCTCAAGCAGTTGTTTGGGTCCCACTTTCTCCTTGTCTACCTTTCCTGTGCTTGGGTCCCGCACATCCTTGTCGGCGACTTGGATGTAGCACCGGACCATGTCAGCTTCACGAGGGACAAATATGCACGACCCTGTGTGCGAACGGATAAAAACCTTGTTCCGGATATCGGGGAAATTTGTGTCCGGGACCATGTCTAGAACCCCCCAGATATGGTCTAACCGAGATAATGACGCCACAATATTTCGCAGTTTAAGAAAATATCCCTACCAGTCTGTTCGCCATCCATGCTTATTTCCAAGGTTTTTCTGACCCACGAATGGGCTCCTGTGAGCAGGCGTGAGTTCTTGTATGGGTGCAGTGGACCTGGGACCCCGAACCATCTGCGCCGAGTACAAATTTGGCACGCACAATTTCTTGAACTGGCTCTCCATCGGGTTCCTCTAGGTGTTCCAGTGTCACCTGAGGTTTCTCCCTGAACGTATGTACTCGTGTGGATAGAAATGAATTACCTTGACTGGATGTGACGTCGGGTCGGTAAGTTCTGCCTCATTGGTTGATAACTCTATATCAGTGGGGTAGGTCGGCCGTTCAACTTCAATACCCATTGATTTCATGGAATCCAAAAATATCGTTTCAATCACCCTTTGGCTGAGCCCAATCTGGGAACTTGTCTTGAGAGCGGGCGGACTGCAAGTATCTAGTATAGACATACTTCAATGGGATAACGAGCAGAAGGTGCATTTATGTTCCGGCCACGAGTCGACATCTGAACACAATAAATGAGATTCGATCAACAATGAGAGTGTTATAATGCTTGCCCGAATGCTACTATCCGGACCAGGGTCATAGAATGCCTGCACAACAAGATGATTCAGAGGGATTAACTCTCGAATTCCAAGGTCACTTACAGTCAGGTGTACTTGGCATCCTTCCCGCAAAAGACGTTCCGCAAGTCCATAGCTCTGCAAGGTTCGTCATCCATGGAAGCAGGTGAACTGAAACAAAGATGCTCACCTGTAAGACCTCAATGGTTCGAGGTGAAATTCCATCTGCTTGACCAGCCTCGACTTTGGCAGAGCTACATGACACATCAGTGGATGCACACCATTATAATGGTGAGTGCCTACCGTTTGTCCACGATCCTGACGTTCACCTGCGCGTTAGCCAGAGCGTTAGCGCACATGAGCCCAGCGGGCCCAGCACCGATGATGAGAACATCCACTTCAGACTGACGAGGCAAAGACATTGTCATATGAAATGACGGTGTTGAGTCCACCGGGATTTGACCCTCCTTTATTAACATCCAAGTGGAGGGGACCGGCCCGGGGTCCCATTATCCTATTATTAAATTATATATCAGCGAGAGAAGTCTTACCCCAAGGATCATAAAATAGCGGCACGCAGAGAGGCGAATCACAAGTCAAGTTCACATTCCTTAAGGGGTTGCGGACTGCTCATGTGCGTGAACCCTGCCAGAGACCGCTTGCAGGATGGCTCGATACGGGTACGATTTCCCGCAGGACCCGCGAACGAACAAGAAAGGTCACCCGACACGTCGTCCTTTTGACCTTGCGTGTTCTAATATGAGGGAACAAAGACACCATGTTTCCGTGATACCCTTTGATCGCAGAAGGCTATCCACTGGTCTCTGTTTGAGGCAACCAACCAGATTCAACAGACGAATCGTGTCGCTCTTGGTAACTTGTGATTTCATGCCACTTATCGAGCTCAAGTAACCGAGAGATCAAAATAAGGCCAAGATATGGCACAACCAAGACCATCAAGACGCTAACATTTGTGTCATCTCTTTTCACTGATGCATCAGTGTTGGATGCCATCAAAATGAGGCGTGTCTGCTTGATCGAGGAACCGGTAGTAACCGCAGTAACCAAAAGGGACAATAGTGGGTTCACGAGGTGCATGAAGGGAAGTCGATACTAAATAGAACCTCTGATGAGTCAGGTGAATTGAGAGGCTGTGAGAGCTTACACCAGACGCATAAACACTCGTACTAGTGATAGCTAAGAACAGTCCAACAGTCAGCAAACGAGATGTCTCCGGCTTGACAAGTAGAGGAGCAGTTGAGACCATAAAATTTTGCATCTTGCATCGCCTGTCGTTCCTCGTCTGAGCGGTCTTAAGACTTGAAGGAGTCATAGACCCGTCGGGTACAGTCACCGGATTACCTAATCATTCAATGCTTTGAACCTTCGTAGATACTTTTTACTGGGTTCTCGCCTCCAAGTCCTCCCGTTGCACACCCAGGCTCCCCTCTGTTCAGACACGCGGAAATTTCATTTGCCACATGAGTCCTCGTGGACACATGCCCAAGGTGTCATTCTCGTGAGTTGAGCATACAATAAATAAATAAAAATAAAAGGACTGAAGAAAAGTGAAAATGGACACGGAAACTCCTCCCAGCGGCTGGAATAGAACAAATGCCGATGACTAGAAGACAAGACCTGTTGTTACTACAGATACTACGATGAAGTCAGATCAAACATTGAACACACTCCAAATTATGGAACCCAGTAAGCCCGCATGACTGAGTCGCGGTGAATGCCGCGGATGTCATTCCAGGTGCATTTATAGTCCGTTCGGAGAGTCAGAACAGGATACAGGTACTAAATGCTTCTTCTCTTTGACGTGAGAGTCTATCTGGCGAGTTGATTCTTCTGTGCTCACGGTCACTTGCTTCAGGTCGTACGAGTTTCGTAATGAATCGAAACGACAAGGCTGGAGCGATGGGAGAGAGTGGAAGCGTACCTATTTGTCGAAGTAAGTCCGAGTCGCTCTTTGCCCGCCCAAATGTAAACACGTTACGGATTCGAGACATTTTACTCGCCGAGTGATGTGGCTGAATAAGCCTGACGTGTGTAACATGGCGAGATTTGAGAATGTAGATGGAGTCGCAGGTAATCTGCCTTTGAATTCAGAGAGGTTCAAGCGTTCATGTGTCACCTAGATTTTAACAACGATGGATGGAATCCATCTCTCTCAGAATCTTTTTTTCATTTTCACTTCCCTCCCTCCATTTTGGAAATCTTGCGGTGTACTGACCGTATACATATTACGCGGTGCCGCTTCGCCTGGCGTAAGTGCCATTCTAGTTTACCCGTACACGCCGATAAGCTTATCGAGAATCAGTCGTGATCAGTTCCAGCCCTTGTGACTTTAATCTGGACGGGCAAGTAACTCTCCATGGTCTCAAGTTGCTAAAGGCTCGAAACAGATATACTGTCACTTCAGTATACGCACATTCCGAGGAGATATCCCGTTTGCTGACTCTTGGACTGTCTTAACTAGTTCCACCGCCGGTACGAACGTTTATGCATATGGATGTAAGCTCTCACCGCATCTCCAATCACCTGACTCATCAAAAATTATATTTGGTATCGACTTCCCTTCATGCACCTCATGAACCCACCAGTTTCCCTTTTGGTTACTACGGCTACTACCGGTTCCCCTATCAAGCAGACACGTTGTCGCTCTGACGGCATCCAACACTGATCACCGTGGAAAGGAAATAACAAAAACGTTGGCGTCTTGATGCCCATGATTGTGCTACATCTTGGCCTCATTCTGATCTCTGGGCAGCGATTACTCGGACTCGATAAGTGGCATGAAACCACAAGTTACCAGGGATTGTCATGATTCGTCTGTTGAATTCGGTTAGCTGTCTTAGACAAAGACCAGCGCACACCCCTCTGCGAACAAAGTGTATCACAGAACGCGGCGTCCTCTCCGTTTCCTCATCTCATAACACGCAGTGTCAAAAGAACGACGTGTCGGGTAACCTTCCTTGTTCGTTCGCGTGTTGCGGGAAATCGTACCCGTATCGAGCCACCCTGCAAGCAGTTTCCAGGGTTCACGAGCGGTCCACGACCCCTTAGGGAATGTGAAATTGATTTTTCGATTCGTTTTTTTTCGTGCCTCGTCTTATGATCCTTGGAGCCAAGTTTCTCTCGCCGATATATAAAGGGTCCCCTCCCCTTGGATATTACTATCTGAAAAGGAGGGCCAAACTTCCTGCTAGACCCAACTCCGTCATTTCACAATGTCTTCGCCTCGTCAGTCTGAAGTGGATGTTCTCATCATTGGTGCTGGGCCCGCTGGGCTCATGTGCGCTAACGCTCTGGCCAACGCGCGAGTGAACGTCAAGATTGTGGACAAACGGTAGGCACTCGTTGTTATAGCAGTGTGCATTCACTGATGTGTCATGTAGCTCTGCCAAAGTCGAGGCTGGTCAAGCAGATGGAATTTCACCTCGAACCATTGAGGTCTTACAGGTGAGCATCTTTGTTTCAGTTCACCTGCTTCCATGGATGACGAACCTTGCAGAGCTATGGACTTGCGGAACGTCTTTTGCGGGAAGGATGTGAAGTACACTTGGCTGTAAGTGACTTTGGAATTCGAGACCTTGTCCCTCTAACTCTTCTTGTCGTGCAGGCATTCTACGACCCCGGTCCAGATGGTGGAATTCGGGCAAGCACCATAATACTCATGGTTTTCATAGAATCTCATTTGTTGCTCTTAGCTGTCGGGTCGTGCCCCGGACGTAACCGCCCCCTCAGCTCGTTATCCCTTCGAAGTATGTCCCGCTAGACCTTGCGAGCCTCGCCAATTCTGACAACAAGTTCCTAGGCTGCGCTCCACCAAGGAGGAATCGAGTCGATATTTTTGGATTCCATGAGATCACTGGGGGTTGAAGTTGAACGGTCAACCTTCCCCACTGATATAGAGGTATCAATCAATGAGGCAGAACTTGCTGATCCTACATCACATCCAGTCAAGGTGAATCATTATCATTTCTATCCACACGAGTGCATCCGCTCATGGAGATGTTTCAGGTGACACTGGAACACCTAGAGGAACCCGATGGAGAACCACATGAAGAAACCGTGCGTGCCAAGTTTGTGCTTGGTGCAGATGGTTCGGAGTCCCAGGCACATTACGTCCACACCAGAGCTCACGCGTACCCACAGGAGCCCATTCGTGGGTTAGAAAAGCCTTCGATATAAGCATGGATGGCGAACAGACTGGTGAAAATATCTCCTCGGCTTATTAAACATTGCGATGTCTTATTATCCTGGTCAGACTTCATTTGGGGTGTTTTGGACATGGTTCCGGACACTGATTTCCCAGATATCCGAAACAAGAGTCTTATCCATTCCCACAACGGGTCGTGCCTAGTCGTTCCTCGTGAAGCTGACAGAATCCGAATCTATATGCAACTCGCCGACAAGGATGTGCTGAACCCAATTACAGGAAGGGTAGATAAGGAGAAGATGGGACCCAAACAACTGCTTGAGGTCTATTTTTCCTCTCGCCGTGCGAATGTATTGACTTAACACCGTCGCGCAGGTTGCACAACAGTCAGTCAGTCCATACTCACTGAATCCAACAGATGGAATCAACTGGTGGACATTGTATATCAGTAAGTCATCACTCAGCACAACTTTCTTTCTTTTCGTTACCCTGACTTTTGATAAGTTGGCCAGCGCGTGGCATCCAAGTTCTCTGTTAAGAATCGCGTGTTTATTGCCGGAGACGCATGTCATACGCACTCCCCCAAAGCAGGTGATTTGTCCTTCGTAATCCGTGTGCTACGTAGACAGCCTTAACTTTGTTCTAGGTCAAGGAATGAACGCAAGCATGAATGATGCACACAATCTCGGTAAGCTTGGCATGATCTGTTGTTCCACACGCATGATCTGACCGCCAACCATAGCTTGGAAGCTCGCGCTTGTAATCCGCGGTTGGGCAAAGATGTCCCTGTTATCAACCGTAAGTCACTACTGTAGTATATCTGACAAGTGTCTCAACTACCCGCCACTTAGTACGAGTCGGAGCGCCGCAAGTACGCACAGGATCTTATTGCATTCGATAAAATATGGTCCACCCTTTTCTCCGGAAAACCCGTTACTGGTGATAATTCTGATGGCATTTCCCATGAAGAGTTCCTAAAGTAAGTCAAGTCACGTATTGTCCGAGTATGTCTAATCGTAGCCAATAGAGCGTTTCAGACCTTTGGAGGATTCACAAGTGGGATTGGGGTGCACTATAGTCCATCTGTCGTTGTCGCCGACAGACACCAGTCGTTGGCCACAAACCTCGTCATCGGTGAACGTGTTCCCCCACAAATCTTTCTTCGAGGGGCCGATGGACGTCCATACGAGTTACAGGATCTTCTTCCATCCGATTTCCGCTACAAGCTCCTCGTGTTTACCGGCGACATCAGTGATTCTTTGCAATGGGAAAGGATCGAGTCGATGATGAAGGCCCTGCAGCGAACGGAGAGCTTCTTAACAAGATATGCCTTGAACACGTCTTCAAATCCTAGGTTTGATGTTATCACGATCAGCAAAGGGAGGAAGGAAGTGTTTGACTTCCTGAAAATACCGTCGTTGCTGAGATCCCATTGGTCCAAGTAAGTGGGGGTTTGATCCGGAATCAGCCTATCTTGATGTACACATCTTGCAGGGTCTTGATTGACGATACGGACGTCACGGGTACCGCTGGTGGACGAGGCTACTCGTATTATGGTGTGGCTGATGAAGGTGCAATTGTGGTGGTTCGGCCGGACGGATACGTCGGCGCGATCGCACCTTTGGATGGCGTTTCTGAAATCAATGACTATTTCGCACAATTCATGAAGATATGATGAACACATGCGCAGACATGTATTTATACACTATGGTCTCGCCCATGTGTGTGCAGTTTCAGCAAACGTCACATAGTGTATCACGTACTTACCACGGAGATTCGACCTGCGATAATAATACCCGAAACAATGCCATGGATTAGGTTCTCTGAGACAGGGTTCTTGTGAATAACTTATTGCTGCCAAAAATCTTGCAAATTAACCGTGCCTCTTGCGGCCTTTCATACACACTTAAAGTCGTTTGTTTTGCGTGTATGCGTGCTGACGCGGCAGACGAGATTTATGCGAACAGGGTGTATATCTGGAATCGTCTGAGAGCTCCGAGTCTCAGATCTGTTTGCTCGCTGTCAGAGTCACCACACACTGTCACGATAGCGTTGTTGCGTGCCCTTTGGGCTGCGGTCGTAGGGGCCGAAAAGAAAGGCCAAGACAAGCGAAGGAATGTTACACGAAACGCTGCCTGCGATCTCGGAAAAAAGCGAGCGAAGTGCGAATATTATAGATCAGCTAAGTGTCACGTGCAGTGGTGTATATGCCTACATATCACTTGCTACACCGCGTCGCTTACAGTAACTCCTCCATTCGTCCGAAACCATTGAATAGGGTCTGTGGCGCAGTCGGCGTTTTCACTCGCTCCTTGCTGCGCCGCGAAGCGACACTCCACCTTAGAAACGAGCAGTTTTGTATGTACCACCATGCGTCTCTCTGAGGCGTTTCACCGTTCAAACTTCATACATCATCGTGTTGCCAAACGATGCAGAAATGAATTTGATTTGTGTTACCGATTTGTTCAGTACAGTCGACTCCTACATAAGCGGATACCCCTCGGACATGCCCAAGGGTATACACTAGGGAGTATACATTCTCTAGGAGGTCGGCTTGCCGAGACAAAACAGTCGAGTTTTTTTAGCAGTATTGGTAAGGACAATATGTAGAGCAGTGAGAGGCTATGTACGTGTAAAATAATTAGTAACCTTGCTGTTCACTATGTTCCGCATTGCAGCAACTCATGTCCTTTGTTTCAACACGCGCAACATACATTCGAGCTCCTGTGCAAAGTCACCATCCAGCTCGCTGACAACACCCTGCAACACAAGTGCTACTTCAAGTGTTTCTTTTCAGGTCGACATGGCTTTTGTTCGTTAACCTCACTCTTTTCCCACGCTGTGCATGCATCCATAAGGCCTTAAGGTGTGGCATGGATAAACAGTGTGGCTAAGACCGTGTCTAGACCAGACATATGTCGCCGTAGTGGGGGTGGCCACGGATGTGGCGCTTTGTGTGTTCACTCGCCTGACAGAAGAGGCCACCTAGTGCCGTATACAAGGAGCCACACTGAATGTGCGCTAAAGGCTCTTTCTCCTTCACCAACACCATCCACCATGCCTCTGGAAAGTCGCATTGATGTCTTGATCATTGGCGCTGGCCCCGCTGGAGTGATGTGTGCCAACGCACTCGCAATGGCAGGCGCAAATGTGAGAATCGTCGATAAACGGTACGGATCATGTCCAGCGTGGCTGTCGCCCCGAGCAATTGAGTATTGATTGGCCTCAGCCCGATAAAGGTCGCAGCCGGTCAAGCAGACGGCATTCAACCGAGAACGATCGAAGTGTTGCAGGTATGGGCTACCGTCGCGTCTTTCATCACGTTTCGAAGTGAATTTTTTGCGATAGAGTTATGGACTTGCCGAGCGCTTGATCCGAGAGGGAAACCAGATGCACATGTGTGTATGTCGATGTTCGCTTGATCATAAAGTTTGTGCGCCTCACGAGCTGTGATGGCTCAAGGCTTTCTACAATCCTGGCCCTAACGGAGGAATCGAGGTATGAGCCATTTTCGCTCTTGAAACGGATCTCTCTGAGGGATGAGTCCTGAAGTGCACAGGACGTGCCCCCGATGTCACCGCGCCAACTGCACGCTATCCGTTCGAGGTGCGGTCCTCGTCGTCGAAGTTGTTTTCCCTGTGTTGATCCATGGACGGGCCTCAGATTACACTCCACCAAGGAGCAATAGAAACTATTTTCCTTGATTCTATGAAGGTCCATGGGGCAGAGGTCGAACGTCCAAGACGACCCTCGGCCATTGAGATTTCGGAAGACGTCGATGAACTGTCTAGCCCTTCGTCATACCCAGTAAAGGTAGGCACTAACCCGTCCGCTCATCCCCTTTATTTTGTAAGTGATTATCACTACAGGTTACTGTGGAGCATTTAGATGCGATCAACGACGAGAGCAAGACAGAAATCGTACATGCCAAATTCGTTGTTGGGGCGGATGGTGTGTCGTATTCCCCTTGTATGCGGATCTAGCACCGATATTCAGTCCATAGGAGCACATTCGTGGGTCCGAAAGACGCTCGGGATTGAGATGAATGGCGAACAAACTGGTAATCTGGATAGACTTGTGCTGTACTTGTGCTGTACGCCTAATCAAACCGAACAGACTACATATGGGGTGTTGTCGACTTGATACCAGAAACAAACTTTCCAGATATTCGTAACCGCACTGTTATCCATTCAACGAAGGGGTCCTGCATGGTCATTCCCCGTGAGGGCGACACGGTCCGTTTGTATATCCAGTTATCGGACACGGATGTCGTAGATCCGTTGACCGGAAGAATTGACAAGAGCAAGATGAGTGCGGAGAAGCTCGTTTCGGTGAGGATTTTTTGGGAGGTAATGGGCTTTGCCGTACGATTGATGAGTGCTGGTAGGTCTGTAGGAAGATATTACATCCATTTGAATTGGCCGACCCGAAAGCCATCGAATGGTGGACGATTTACATCAGTATGTCCTTTCTAAATTTCCCACTCACGGCCATTTCAACGTGCGAATTATCTGCTAGTCGGGCAGCGTGTGGCATCTAGTTACTCCGTCAAAGACCGCGTTTTTATTGCCGGCGACGCGTGTCATACCCACTCCCCAAAAGCTGGTGAGAAGATTTCCCTACTATCTAGAATTTTGGAATCATTTTTCCATGGTTTAGGTCAGGGTATGAATGCCAGCATGAACGATACCCATAATCTCGGTATCCATTTCCTCACGTCGTCAGGCGTAAGCTGAGAATTGTTTAGCGTGGAAGCTTGCACAAGTGCTCAGAGGATGGTCCAGCCCGTCACTCTTAAAGACTGTACGTTTTGCAATGACTTACGTTTTGTACCTATTATATCCTCTCCTCTTAGTACGAACACGAACGGAAAAAATACGCGCAAGACTTGATAAACTTTGATAAGGAGTTTGCAACTCTGTTCTCCGGAAAGCCGAGGACAGCGGAGAATGAAGATGGCGTATCTCACGAACAGTTCTTGCGGTTGGTATCATGCACGCGGTGCCCCCTGGCTATCAGTGAATCTTTCTCTCATCAATTCGTTTATCAGAGCGTTTCGAACATTCGGAGGATTTACAAGCGGTATCGGAGTTCACTATTCCCCGTCTGCAATTGTGGATCCCAATCACCAAGAATACGCGAACAATCTCATCATTGGACAAAGAATGCACCCACAAATCTTTATTCGCGCTGCCGACATGCGCCCAGTTGAGATACAGGACTTACTCCCCGCAGACGTTCGCTTCAAAGTGCTGTTCTTCGTGGGGAACCTGACCGAGACGCGAGTCACCGAGCTGAATTTGCTCGCGGAGGAATTGAGCAAGCCGTCGAGCTTCCTCTGTAAATACAGTGCTGATGGAAACGTTTCGACTGTATTCGACATTATCACGATCACCGCGGGAAGGAAGGGTGACATAAATTACTTGCTCGTCCCCGTATTCTTCCGTGCCCACTGGTCGAAGTAAGTATTATCCTCCCATCCGTGTCGTTGGCGAGTTGATCCATGGACTCGTCGCAGAGTCCTTCTCGACGACACCGATGTGACAGGGAGCAAGGGTGGAGACGCATATGAGAAATTCGGCATTGATCCGAAGCAGATCACGCTCGTAGTCGTTCGGCCGGATGGATATGTTGGATCAATCGTTCCCTCGAGCAACGTTGCATATCTGGACAAATATTTCGGCTCATTCTTGGTCTCTCAGGCTCTCGATCCCTAGTAGGCCAACGAGGTTCACTCCATGAAACAAACATATCACGAGGGTATCTTGTACAATTATGTTGAGAATTGTAAGCATATAATACATATAAAGCGTCAATCAACCTCGCCACCCGGGTAAAGGCGCCGCTTCCACACTCCCGATAGGTACTCTCCTTGCGCCACCTCTTCCGATTGGTAATTTTGTTGGCATCTTAGTCGTGGATTTAGCTTGTACTTCAGGTTTGCTGGTGGAGGTACTATGTGGTTTGGCCGGCGGAACACCCAGCATAGGGGGCGAACCTCTACGAGATAGCTTATCCCTGTTCTCCTTTTCTTTGGCACCGATCGCCTTGGGTTTGCCCGTAGCGGCGGGCACAGCAAGTTCCTCCTTAACCTTGCTCCTCTCTTTCGACGTCCGCCTCTTCGTATCCACCTTTTCGATCTTTTTCACCTGAACAACATTCCGTTCTGTCTTCTCTCTGAGGGGGCTGTCATCGTCTTCTCTCGCTGTCGCCGCTCCCATCGCAACAGGTGCAGGGCATTCCGTCGGCGTGCTATCCCCGCCACCTGACTTGGGCAACGGCTTAGGTTCCGGGCTCTCGGGGGAGTCGGCGAGCATGAGGATGCGGCTGAGTGGGCTGGGTTTGACGGGTGAATAGGCGTGCGTCATATGAGACGCCAAAGGTTTTGCCATGGGAAATGGGCGCCGGAATGGGGGTGGTGTTCGGGGTGCGACTGGGGCTGCTTTTTGCATGGGGGCAGGAGCGGGCTCGATGATCGACGGTATAGGGTTTGGAACAGAGGGTTGTGAGGGAGAGGATGATGGTAAGTCCTCAGCAGGGTCTGGATCGCTCTCAGGGATGTGACTATCCAAGACTCCAAGTAATGGCTCGGGTGGTGGCAACGATGTCCTGGGTGAGGGGGGTGGGAGAACGAAAGACGTTGGAAGGATCGATTTCGTCAAGGCGGATGTTTTATTGTTCGCGTGTTGTTTTGATGCAGGGACTACGATGGGGATCACCTCCGTCTCGTACGCAGGTTCAACATTGGTGGGAGGCGGAATGGAGAAGATGGAAGAACGACGGGAGACACGCGTTTTACGACTGTTACCCGATTTGCCTACAACCTTCTGCTTGCGAGGGGACTTGCGGGGCGAGTTCTTTACGTCAGGAAGGTGAGCAGCCAAACTGGGGGATGGAAGTACGCCGGGGGGTAATGCTTCCGGAGCAGGGGTGGGAGGGTGCTCGGAAAGCATTTGCTGGACTTGCCATGATCGCCTTTCTTCCAAGAACTTGATCCTTTCGCTCTGAACGCGAAAATGAGAGGTAAGATTAGTGAGAGCAAATCAACAAGCCTCACCTCAAAGGCAGATTTCTCTTTGCCGAGCTTCACGGCCGCTTGGGCAAACTTCTCGCGTTCGTCTGCAAGCTCTTTCTTGATGCGATCGAGCCGGTCACGTTCAGCATCGCGTTCGGAAGCGATGATCAAGTCGTCCATAGAGGTTCTCTGCATCCCTTGAGTTGTCAGTTGATTAAGAAGTTCATGCATTTCGGTTGCGTGTGTTTCGTGTAGTTTCTTGGCGTCATCTGAATAAGAAGGATACTATCAGCTGAAAAGATAGCAAGGAATGGCGCCCGACACACCAAGTTCGATCTGAAGCTTCCCGATGACGGCCTGAAGTCGTTCACATTCTTCGGAGTCTACTTCTCTAGGCTGTCCAGAAGCTGCAATCTGGGTGGCGTTTGGCCTGTCCGAGAGGTGTTTCGATAGTATGGAAATGGCATCGTTTGCGAATGCAAAGAGAGAAAGAATTTTATCATCTGCCGCATTAATAGGGGTAAGCGGGAACAACGCATCATGGTCAAAGGAAGCAGGCTGTTGCATATTAGTCTATTTCAGTTGAGGAGCAATGAAAGAATCTTACCTCTTCGGATTTGATGGAAGCCAGAATGCGTATTTCATGTATCATTGACTGCAAGCGATTCGCGGACACGAGTATTAGTCGTCTCAACCGTGTCGTCTCGTCAAGAAGTTCCGTTCTCGAGCTTTCAGCATGTTCCAGAGCGACTTCTAGGTATCCTTTACCCTTTCCAAGCAGTTCCATCCCCGAGGCAATCCCAGCGTTAGCCCCTCGAATTACCATGCCAGGAGAGGCTGTGGACGATTTTGCCTGAGAGTCTACGAGCTTAGTCCATTTATCCACCATGCGTTCGATTTCTTTCTCCCTCTTCTTAAGTTCGGCTGCGTGCGTTGCGCGGAGGGCATGGAGGGAAGTTCTCGTACGTTGGAGTTCTGCGGTTGTCTGTTTATGACTTGACTCTGATGATTGTAACGAACGAGCAGCATTCCTAGCACACATTGGTGAGCGGTGGCCTGCGAGTCAGTTCTACTTTTACTCACGCAAGACGCGACTTGTACATGTTCACTTCACGTTCTGCGTTGAGTGCTTTCTCGGTGGAAGAGTGATGCATGCCCATGAGCCGCTCATGGTCGTACGATAGGGTTCGTAATTTCGTAGACAGTTCCTCTGCTCGCGACATGTCGCTCTACCACGTGTTCAGAGGTACGAACTCTGATCGGATTCATCGGAATGGGTTGACATACCACTCGTTGACTGAGCATCGCGAGAAGACATTTCGTGACACGTTCCATATTCTCGTTAGAGATACCCTCGAATGATATACCAGGGCTTGCAGTGAATCCATGGGCGACAAGCTGTGAGTTTATGTATTGGAAGCTCGAGGTCGATGTGCAAGACGAGGAGGTCGTGTCAAAGGCTGATCCAAATTCAGATACGGATACATCAAGTGCCCAGTGAACGTTTCTTTGTGCCTCCGTCATGAGGCTTGGTGCAGTTTTCGCCGTCGTCGTCGAGATCAATGTTGAACGCGCCGAGTCACGTGCTCGAAATAAGTCACATGGTGGTCACATCTAGCGTGACATCCAGCTGAGCTGCGTGTTACGTAATCACGTCCTTTGGCAGGGGGATAGCGCCATCTGCTCCTCCTCCTCAGCTCGTAGTATTCCGGTCTATTCCTTGGCGTGGATTTCGTCTTTCTTGTCCTCTCCTTGACGTTGTTCTCGTTTTCATGCCTGGGGTTGCCATTCTTCCCCCGACGTTTCCTCTACCAGGCTTCGGATCTTCGCACAGTGAGAAGAGTCACTACCTTCCCGACAACACCATAAACGACCATAAACGACCCCCAGCAATGCACAATGGTTCCATCGCCACTAACGACAATTTAACGGTCGCAGAGGTCAAGGAAAAGGCGAAAGAAGATGTCCGCAAAGCTGCCAGGGGAGTATCCGCCATTTCCCTCATCAAGACCGCACGCACCCAATCCCAGCAGGCCCGAATCCACGAGAACCAGGGTGATCTGAAGGCGGCTCTTGGTGCTCTTTTGAGGGCCGGTAGCCTAACCCACATGTTCATGAACAGCGCAGAGTTCATAGCTGAAAACAAACCAGGACGGCATGGGGTTTTGTACAAGGAGTTTATGGACTTCCAAAAGGTTGATCTCTATCTCCACAGACTCATTTGCGGTTAATGTTTGCATCATCAGACCGATGGTAGTAATCTTACGCAACGTGTCCAAGCCATCGAGGCAAAGTTGACCGATCTGGAAAAACCCGTTGTAACGTGAGCATTATTAACTATATCTCTCAACTTCACTCACATAAGCCATCAGCGACGATAACACCGATGCAGGACCAAGCAGACGACTCGGTACCTCCATAGCTGATCGTGTCAAGAAGTTGAACGATGCTGGATTGGCCGTTGATACCTCCAAGAGCACCTCCCGAGAATTCCCCACTGCACCCTCTACCCCTCTTTCCATCCCACTCAGATCCCCCGAGCCCATACGCACGCCCAAATTGTCGCCAACACTTGTGTCGCCGCCGCCGCCTCTACCACTCCCAGCCATCATCCCACAATCAAACAATAGTTCAACGACATCATCGCCCCACGCTGTCGTCCCGCCTTCCAGCCTAGGTCCTCCCTCACCGACATCCTCAGCATCATCCTCACCCCCTCTTGCTCATAACACTATCGCTGAATTTTCACAGGCTTTCCCATCCATAGACGAATTGGACGAATTCACATCCAGATTCCCGTCTGTTCTGGTTCCAGAACCCACAGGGAGCAGTAGTACTACCCACTGGTCGTCTACCTCGCAATCGAATGACGTGAACGGTATTGAAATGTCCACCTCACCTCGTTTAAAACAATTCCCGTCATTATCTATCGACCCTGGTCCACGGCCTTCGAGTACACCAATAACACCAACAGTGAACGCCTTCGTCAGTCGTCCAGCTTCTCCGACAATCACTTCGAAACCGTCAATTAACAGTCTCGCGTCCTCCCCACTCTCTTCGAAGACGTCACCCCTACCAGAAAAACCAGTGATTCAGCCGTCAAATACCATCCTCCCTGAACTCCTGCGTGAATACTTGGACGCAACCTGCATTAAAACTCTCGTCGTTGACATACGGACACGAGAAGAATTTGACAATGAACATATCAAAACGGGTGCTATAGTATGCCTCGAGCCGTCCGTCCTTGCTCGTCCAAGGTAATTAGGGATCCATACACTGACATACTGTCTGCTAACGATAGGCATAGCGTGACGGCTGCTAGCCTTGAAGACTCACTATTTGTCGCACCACGTGAAGAATTGGTACTCTTTCAGAACCGTGACAAATTCGACCTCGTAGTTCTTTATGATGCTTCTTCAGAGTCGTATGATGTTACTGGTCCGCTCTCGGCCTTTGTCCGAGCCGTGTTCGACAGTGCATACCGGAAGTTTCTGCGCCATACGCCCATGTTACTTGTAGGGGGTCTTCAGGCGTGGAAACAAAAGTTTTCTGATGAGGTCGTCCGCGGAGCTCCTGGTGGAACGCGGGCTTCAACAAACAGCGTTCTCGAGAACGGTATCGGTAGTACCTCAGGTGCGATATTATCTTCAGCGTCGATCCCTGATGCGTCGCGCAATCGGCCGTTGACGGAGAAACGACTTCCGGAGTTGTCCCCTTTGTATGTCTTCACTATTCCAACGTTTCAAATGATATTCACAGCCGATGATGATCAAAGAATGTCGGGAAAGGCTCCTGAAATTGACGCGGTTTTGGATGGTTCTGCATCTCTAGTTCGTCGACAACTGGTATCCAAACCTCCATCAACTATATCACATTCTCATAGTCAATCGGAAAGTGTAAGATGTATTGGTATTTCCGGTGGCATCACTCTCACTTTTTACTGCAGATATCACCATCGCCCAGGCCAACACCCTACTCTTTTGGTGGCGGTACAACAAGCTCAACATCTATCACATACCCTTCAATCACTACAGCATCACCTCCTGTAACAAGCACATCCTCCTTCTCTCCAATCTCTTCGTCGTTCACTCCTGTATCCCTCCCTCCTCAAGCATCTATCAACCCTTCACCGTTGGCAAGACGGCGAAGCGAGTACATGAATGATTCCGCAGGTTCTGGCTTTACACATCGTCCAACATCCATCGACTACCCCGATCTACACATCATTCGGCCACCCCCACCCGTAGCTACTCCTGTGTCTGAGCGTCAGGATTCGCGACCTCGTCTCTTGCATTCATCTTCGTACTCTGTCTCAGTCCCATACATGTCCAAAGCAGGCCCCAAACCCCCGACCATTCAGTCTGACTATCCAGTTGTCTATTGGTCCGATATGCAAATCAATACAGCCGGGTTGAAGAATATGGGCAACACATGCTACATGAATGCAACAATTCAGTGTCTGAGCGCCACGGTACCTTTTGCAAGATTCTTCACGGGTATGGCCACCTGTTGAACACCGAATCGGACGAGATTACTGACCGTACTTAAGATGGTCGATGGAAGAACGCGGTGAATATGTTGAATCCATTGGGGACGAAAGGGAGCCTGGCGCGTGCATTTGCATATATCCTCTACGAAATGTCGCATTCGGAGCTTCCCCACTTAAACCCTCTTGGGTTCCGAGTACGTCTGTCTTTCTACTAATTTGGTTGGGCGCTCGATTTACTTTCCCCACATAGAAATCAATATGTAATCACGCGGCACAGTTTAGTGGTTCAGACCAGCATGACTCGCAAGAGTTTTTGACGTTCCTACTGGATGGCCTTCACGAAGACCTCAATCGTGTACTCGCGAAACCTAACAACGAACCATCACCCGAACGCGAGGCTGAACTCGAAAAACTGCCTCAGCAAATCGCGAGTCAGCAAGAGTGGGAAATATACAGGATGCGAAATGACAGCCTGATCGTGGATTATTTCCAAGGACAGTTTCGGAATAGAATGGAGTGTCTGACTTGCCACCACGTCAGTGCTGATGGGTGTTCTCGACTTCTAGAGCCTTGTTGTGCTAACGAGTTTCATGTTTCAGACATCAACTACCTATAATTCATTCATGTATCTGTCCTTGCCGATACCCTCCATCAAGGGTCCGTCAAAGGTCTCGTTGTATTCATGTTTGGACGCATTTGTCAAGGAAGAGGTACTCGAGAAGTCAGAGGCATGGTAAGTGCATCGTCTACCTATTCTACAACGATCTCATCCCTTGACCTGCCTCAGGCATTGTCCAAAATGCAAAACATTGCGTAGTGCTACAAAGATCCTCTCGCTCTCGCGTTTACCTCCCGTATTGTTGATCCACCTCAAGCGTTTCTCTGTCAAGGGTCCTTTCACAGATAAGATCGAGACGATCGTCGACTTCCCACTCAAAAACCTCGATCTCACCAACTACATGCCGCCTCCACTCCCACCAGACATGCGCAAGAACGCGGAGAAGTCGACGTTGGCGAGTGCGAGCGATGACCCGCGCGTACAGGTGCCACCATACAAGTACGATCTGTACGGTGTCACGAACCACTTTGGTAGTTTGAGCAATGGTCACTGTGAGCGTCGTTTGTTTCATTGGTTTCGGTTTAGCTCATGGATTTTTTTTTTGTAGACACGGCGTTCGTTGCATCCCGACCCGGATGGCTTTATTGCGATGACAGTCGGATCACATCGACAGACACCAAGGAGGTGGTGGTACGTGCTCGCTATTTCCCGTTTCAAACGCGTTTCTCACCATCTCACAGGGACGCCCCGCATACGTGCTGTACTACAAGCGAATCAAGACGTAGAATATGCCGTGTCCTTCTGACTCTGGCGTGACATTCTCTCTCTTTCCGTTCAACTTGCTCGCGGATATTTAAAGCCTTTTGCTTATTTGGATGTTTAAGCTTCCCTTTTTTTTCTGTTCACACAACACAGTACTATTTGATGTCTGTATCGTGCTGCATCTGCCATTTTCTCCCTCTTCTTTTCAATTTCTTTCCCTTTCCTTCCATTTGTTCTTTCTCCAAGTGAACTAGTTTACAAAGCGGATGTACCCCATGTGACCATAATGACAGCGTCAAGAGAGAAAAGCTGACTCGGAAAAACGGGATATGACGGACGTGGCAAGTACGAATTCGGGCAACGCAGTACACAACCCGTCTTCACTCCTGCATCGCCCTCGATGCGCGCGGCGACACGAGTTCCGACCACTCCTCGACCGACCCAGTGTCCATCGCCTCGGCCTGCGATGACCAATGACACTTGTGACAGTGCCATCGGTCGGGACAGTACCTACTCCGATAAAAGCATGGCGAGTACTGCGTCGCGCACTGGGCGCATTGGTATTCCGGTTCGGTGGGACCGTCGAGAACGTCGAGCCGATGTGGGTGGAGGAGGGCGTCGAGCCGGCGGGCTTTGCGGAGGAGTGCGTGGGCTTGGGAGACGGGTGCTTGTTTGTACGTTCGGCAGTATGCTTGGAGCGCGGTCTGAGGGGGAGGGGAACGAAACGTGTAGAAGTGCACGTGCAAAGAGAAAAAAATGAGGGAGCAAAAAAAAAAAAAGTCAGCACGTTGGAGGCAAAGGAGAAAAAAAAACCGGGGGCACTCACCTCGCCAGTCTCGTCCGTTTCGCACATGTCGAACAGCACGCGTTTGCTTGCGTCGTGTTCTTGACAACAGACGATGGGGACCATGTTGCCTGTGTCGCCTTTGAACGTGGTCGCAATGGCGTCGCGGCGGTGATTTCGGACCTGAACGGAGGAGGGTAGGGTTGTGTTAGCGTGGGAGTGGCGAAGCAAGGGGCCAACGACTCACGGGTTGCATCTCGAAACCAAACCGGTGGCCGTTCCGCCAAGCGCAAGAAACGTGGTATTCTCGAATGCAATCGCTGCATCGAATGACAGCACCGTCCACCTCACCGCACAAGGTGCACCGCTGCAGCATGTAAGAATGACCATCACGGATATCAAGAGGGGGTACGTACTCCCGACCAACGGGCACGAGGGATGGTGCTGATACCTTCCACTAACCGTAGATGTACGACATCGGAAAACGTGACTTCGGGAGAGAATACGGCACACAGGAGATGGACCCATCCTTGGCCTTCTGTGGGTTTTGCAGCACGCAAAAATGACTCCGTATCCTTCGTTGATATCTTCGATCTCCTACGCGGACAGAGCACACAATTGGTGTTCTGTGGACCTGAAGTAAGGTAAAAGCCAGAAAAAAGCCAGAGGTTACCCACCAGAGATGCTTCCTGCGTTTTCTCGTTGTCACACAGATCACATAGCCATGATTCTACAGCGTGGTTGTCTACAGAGACACCACACGCTCCTTGACGGACATATAAGTATTCATTATTCACCAAAACTCACGAGGTATACTAAACACCTGCATGTACCCGGAAATGACATCGGCTGCACTTGAGGACTCGACCCATCGGTCCACCCTTTTGACACGCCAGACAACGTAATTGAGGAACAGTAGGTGCGACGGGTGGAGGTGTACCATTCGTCGTCACAGAGGTCTGTCCATGACGAAATCAATTCAGCGAAGACGCTCAATCAAAAATCATACCTTGAGCCGCTTCGCATTCGGAGCACTCAACGGCGTGCCTTCGCGTTTCTCTGCACTCTTCTTTCCTGGAGGCAAAATCTCCTCGCGAATGGGCCGGACATTCAAGTCGGCATATTTCCTCCAATTCGTGCCGCAGCTCTCACAGAGGATGTCGGTGGCGAGACCCTTGGGGGCCCGCCACCAGGTATCGGATTCGCGTGTTCGACAAGCGCCACAACTACTGTTTGCCCTTGCTGATCCGCGAATGATTGATCCTTCATCGTCGGACATGGGCACATCTACGGTTGTCTCCTCCTCCTCGTCTTCTTTGACGACTGCGGCACGCTCGCGAGCGCGTATATGCTCTTCCTTTAGCTTGGAGCTAGCGTGAAGTGTGAAGAATAGAACGGCATCGCAAACTTGGAAACATACTTCTTCCAGCGGCCGTAAAATCTGACAACCTCGGGCATGGTCCGCGTACCTACTTCGTCACGTACCGCTCGCAGTTCCGGACCATGAAGACCAATGCCTTCCTCAAAGAAATTGACCTCTTCAGCCATCCATTCTCTATCGATGTATCTAGTTTCCCCCTTCTTCCACTGCAAGAGGGGAAAAGGGAAACAATGTAGAGTTTGATCAAAGTGGATCAACGTAAGTGAATGTACGGTGGTTACCTTCTCGGCGCGAGTGGAGACACTCATGTCCACGGTGGACCACCCCCTGTTCATCAAATGTGCCTGTGAGAAACGGCGCAACGCCTCTGTGAGCCAATCAACACTGTGGAGATCCTCGCTCCTCCTGGTCAAAGCAGACTTCCATTCTTCCACTTCACAGACAGAGTGGTTAACAAAGAGAAGCCAGCAAAATACCAAGTCACTTACGTTCTGCGACTGGATGACAGTCAGTTGGAATTACCTAACAGCATGTTACATGTATGCGCACCTTCCTCGTCCGATAGGTTGTTAATGATGCTCAGTACCTCTACGGTACTGTCGCCCCCCCTTTGGTCACCGTCCACGACGGTTTTGGGTGGGAGAGCATCGTCACTCGCTGATGGCGAGAGTATGACACTGAGAGGGGGGATCACAGCCTGATACTTCGGGCCGACACGTGTTGCCGCACGAGGAAAGATAAGGTCGTCGGGATCTACGATCCATATATAACCTTTTCTATTAAAGGTAATTTTCACACTTACCAAGCGTATCCTCCGCAACAGTGTATTGACTTTTGTAGTTGCCGGCATGGGGTTAGCCAAGTGTTTGACCTACGGAGTTAAGGTCCTAAATGGTAACTCACCCGAAATATCGGAACGGCCACATCTTGAAGTATTTGATGTCCATACTTTCCTCCTTTTCTGCCAGGGTTCGATCTTTTCGTGGGCGGCCGCGTCCACGAGGCGCTGGGGCGTTCGACTTGGGTTTGGTTACCGGAGTCGGGTGACGGACTTCATGGCTGTCGACTTCTTCTTCGTGGCGTTTCGAACACGGCGCACACGTCCAACCGTAACCACGCGACGGTTTTGCAAGAAGGGGTGGCTGAACGCAGCCCATGTGAAAGAATTTTTTGCATCTATCGCATCCCACCGTATCGGGGCTTAATTAATGCACGGAGCCAATAAGATCCGTGCGTGATAGTGTGGGGAGTAACACGTACTTTGGACACCACTGACTGCACGTGGCGCACAGACGAAGGGTATCTGTGAGGTCGGGAACGACATCCTTCTCCGCGACCACATATTCGTATCTGGCAAGCAAGACCTGCCGTATGTGATCGGGTACTGCGGAGATGGATGAAGTTGAGTCGAAAACACGTGACTTTGGGTGGTACGTACGGTTTCGGACGTCTGTTGCCTGGATGACTTCGAATTCCTTCTTGATGTAAGGGTCGAATAGACGATTGAAATAAAATCTGTCTGGGCGCTTCTTCCAACCAGCAAGGTCGGTTATTTTATCCCTGTGAGTGACGAAGCATTTGGACCGAAGTTGGTTGATGTCGCACACTTCGGAATATATGGCTGCTAAGAGCAGACGGGAATCGGCGACGGGGCGATCGCTGACGTCGCTTGGACGGTAGTACCAGGCAAGCCGCACACGGGTATAAGCTTCTTTTGCCTTTCCTTTACCTTTGGCAATTCCTTCCGGGGGGAGAAACTCCATGATGCGCGCCACAGAGTAAGGGGTGCCGTCTCGGACGGACCAGGGAGGGGAACAGTACACGTGGTCTGCAGCACAACATTCCTATGGATAAGAGAAGATGGAACGGAGTGAGGGCTGATTTTTACCGTTGACTTTGACCTTGTCCCCGTTCTTGAGGGTGAAGAGCACTGCCATAATAAGCGGTGTGGGGAGGTGGGGTGCAAAAAATCCGCCGAGGTGCTGAGCAGGGAGGGATTACTGCATGCTGCGCGGTGAGGCGTATTTTTTGCGTACCTGGAGGGGTATGTGTAACTACGAGCGAACGAGGAGTATGACGAAGGAGACAAGGTGGAGAAGGCGCAGGCAGAATGCAGTGGAAGAATCAAACTCCGACGGGGCGCGAATGTGCCAGCCGAGCTCGGCGGGACACACTCTCGAGCGTTTTCGTGGAGACGAGGGCGAGCGAGACGGTGCAAAGGGTCCCGCGCGACGGCGCTGGTGATTTGGAGGGTGGACACGGGGAGGAGGTGTGTCTGGCGGGGTGTCCGGTGGCTGAAACGGGTTGCCTGATTGGTGCCGGCGGGAGGACAAGCGCTGGGCCGGGGCGACGTGGGCTGGGTGACTTCCATCTGCAGCGACCGCGATCGGCCGTGTTATCGCTTCTCTCGAATGTCGTCCTCTCTTGGACCCGCCTGGACGAGCCCCCCTCATGCCCCGCCCTCCCACCGCCACCCCTC
>QFEL01002326.1:1280-37883 GCA_003316195.1 Neoboletus brunneissimus | reverse complement strand
GCCACTTGATTTTTCATTCTCAACGGCTTGATGTACCGTCGGGAACCACATGGTCAGCATCAGCTAGTCGTACCGGTCGAGCGTCGTTACGGACTTATTAAGGAGGCCCACGACGACCTCGGACACAAGGGTGTCTTCTCAGTCCGGACACATTTGCTCCTATGCTTCTGGTGGCCCATGTTAGTCGACGACGTCAAATGGTACATCTGTACATGTCATGAGTGCCAACTTAGGCAGATGCAGCGTCTCCACATCCCACCTACTGTTCTGGTAGTAGGCAGATTGTTCCACAAGGTCCATATCGACACCATGCTGATGCCACGATCTGGTGGATATCGGTACATCGTCCAGGCCCGGTGCGCTCTCTCGGCGTATCCGGAATGGCATATGTTGCGATCTGAGACCGCCTCATCCATTGCTGCCTTTATTTTCAAGGATCTTCTATATCATTGGAGAGCTATCTCTGAGCTCGTTACTGATAATGGATCCTCCTTTGTGCAGGCTCTTGACATCCTAGCGAACCGGTATGGCATTCGCCACATCCGGATCTCTCCCTACAACTCACAGGCGAATGGCGTGGTTGAATGGCATCATTACGATGTCCGGGAGGCCATCGTCAAAAGTACCCTGGGAGGGGAGGTTCGCTGGCCTTCGACAGCTCACTCCGTCTTCTGGGCAGAGCAAGTTATGATCCTGAAATTGACTGGTTTCTCTCCATACTTCATGGTACATGGTGTAGAACTGCTATTTCCTTTCGATCTATCCGAGGCCACATTTTTAGTTCCTGCCCTTGCCACTGATGACATTTCCAGATCTGCCCTGATTGCTTGGTGAGCTCGCCAGCTCCAAAAGCGTCAAGAAGATATTGATACCATCTGTGAACACGTTCTGCTATCCTGGTTTGCGTCCATCAAACATTTCGAGGCGCAATTCAAGAACCAGATATGTGACTACTGTTATGCTTGCGTCCGCCGGCGGATGCTCGACAGACGTTCACGTAATAAGTAGATCTTGCACCCAGCAACTGAACGCTCAGCAAAGAGCAGTCTCAGCGTCCGAGGCGAGATAGGGGTACAGTCCTGTGCGGGTACGTGAGGTTCCTTCCGTCCACAGGAGGGGAACTAGAGGTGATGTCACTTCGGCTCTAGTTGACTGAGAAGGTTCTCTGCCAAGAGTTCAAAGCTAGGTACTTTGGATCAGCTCTAAGTTAAGGTACAGCCACTTAAGGCGGGCCTATATATAACTACGAAGAGAAGACCTGTGTGCCCGTGGGGAAGAGTCCGTAAAAGGTAGCCGGCACCAATAGGGAGCAATAGGGAACAGTATACTAGCGCCGGGGTCTATAGTAAGAGTCATGGGGAAAGCCACCGAGAGAGAATAGGAACCGAGCCAATAGATAGATGATCAACCAGGATCAATAGACCACAGAGGATTGCGGGAGAAGTAGAGAGACAGAGTCCGCAAATAGATACCGAGACATGCTGTGCGACACAGCGGTGGTAATACAGCCAAAGGGCGATGAGGGGAAAGGCATGAGGCCGGGGATAGCCGAGGGAAACCGGTAAGACCCGAGTCAAGGGCGTGCTTCTTGGTCAGGAGTTGGAAGGAGTCAAGGCGTGACCGGGAATGGAAAATGAGGTGTAGCTGGGGGCCGGATACGGGAGAGCCAGGCCGGGTACCGCGAGCTGAGGAAAATCATAACAACTACGACTTCCAACATGGTGACCTTGTCTTAGTCCGGAACTTCCGGATTGAGAAGGAGTTGAACCGGAAAACAAAGCCACGCTATCTTGGTCTGATGGTGGTTCTTTGCAGAACTACTGGAGGATCGTACCTGCTGGCAGAATTGGACGGCGCCATTTCAAGACTTCGGTATGCAGCCTTTTGGTTGCTACTGTACCACTCACGCAAAAAGATCTCTATTCCAGTGAAGGATCTAACTGGACTGGATGATGAAGAATTGGACAGTTACAATGCTGAGGATGACATCGAACATGACGACAATGACGAGGTCATGGACTAGTCTCCTCCAACACTTACCCCGCTCTGTGTATCCTTTCCATCCTGGGTTTAGTCCGGTGTTTCTTTTTCATCCCAGGTTTAGTCCAGAGCATCATCTCATATCCCAAAAAATACTAAAAACAACAAACGCTTATATGACATCGAACAATCTTTTACCACCAATTCCCACTACCTCAGACTAACAATGAAAACGAATTCATAAAATGTATCTTTACCCTCCTTATTCGTCTCAACAAACTCATTACGTAGATATCCCTTTCAAACGCGCATTGAGACCACGCCCATTATCTTGGATGTTTATTCTTCAAATCCAGTATAGTCCGGTGCTCACATCTTGGGATCCGTGTAGGTATAGACGTTGAAAGTCGACCGATGAAAACAAGTCAAGTGGTACTTGCACCGGTTTTATTCCTTCCCTCCACTTTCAAATCCATTCATGTTTTCTTGTTGCTTACTTTCATTTCTTTTTCATCACTAAGGTCGCTCGGACTGGACGGACATGGACACAGTCAGATTGATGTACACGACATGAGGACTACAGGTATCTACGATACAGATGGACTACATGCCAAGCGCCTGCTTAATCTCGGATAACTCGCACATCTGCCCGGCTATGCTCACCTCCAGGTCCACCATCGCTGCCTTGGTCACCTTGAGTTGCGCCTGCATGTGGTGAATCTTACCCTCCAGGCGTTTCATGGCGCGCACCCCCGCCTCGATCACCGGTCTTGCAATCAGTGGGACCGGGTGCGCTTTCACAACTTGAGGTCCCTCATCGGCCACGTCTTCCTCATCTTTGTCCTCGTCGGGAAGCTCGATCATGGTCGGCTCAATGACTGGCGACCGAGGGACCTGGAGATGGGCAGGACGCGCTACACATGGGGTGAGATCGAAACAGAAAGGTTTACCGTAACTCACCTGGGGCCTTCCCCTTCTTATCCGGCACTACCTGCGCCTTCTCCACCTTCTTCTGACTTCTGCCGCGTCCGAGTGACTTCTCGCATTTCGCCTTGAGTTGAGTCCACCGCGTGCATGACCGGCCCTCAGGTCCGTAGCACTCAGTCTTGCTTCGTGTGCAGGCGGCACACGGAGTCTTGTGCGCCACTATGCCCGGTCCCGTGGTTGTCTTCTTCGCCGGGCAGGTTTGCTCCTCGTCCTCATCGTTGTCTTCATCGTCTTCGTCCACCCGTGCTTGCTGTGACGGAATCGGCAAGCAGCAGATCCACAGTAAGAGGACACTCACTTTTCCTTGAGACGCCACCCGCATGCGCCCCTGCGACGGCCCAGGCTGATCATCGCCCATGGTTGGCTGGCTGGGTTCTTCCACCACCTGCGCTTGCTCCAGCCAGGTCTGCTCCTCGCGCTCTCGCTCCTCCTGTTGCTGCCATCGATCCACTATCTCCATCCTCCACTTCTTCGCAGTCGGTGCCACCTCTTGCATCTTCTCGGCGACTCGGTTTTCCAGGAGCGCCTCGATGCCACACTCCCGTGCCTTCAGAAGGCAAGTGTGTGCATGAATCTATGGACCGATTAGTGACCCGGCAACATGAGAGTCGAAGGCAACGTACCAGCGCGCAGTCCCACTTGTCTACCCACATCACCTGCTCTTCCTGGAGTTCTTCCTTGTCGTTCAGCATCATCATGGCCGTGTTGAACACAAGCTTGTTTGTGGACGCGAGTTGTTTCTGTGCTATGACTTGTGGATCGTTGGTGGCGGGAGGTTTGGCAAAAGAAAGAATGTCGTCGAAGGTGGACATAGTGAGGAGAGAGACCAGCAGAGAATGGGATGGTACGGATGAGGGAGAAGGAGAGAGGACTACAGGATGAACGGGGACTTAAAACTTTTCAACCGACTCCGCCATTGTCCTAACCGAGTTCCCACCATCACATGACTGACTGTGGACAGTCAGTATCAAAGACCCCCTCGGATGTAGGAGCCAGAAGCTCCCTACGGTTACATTCCCCACTTTTCCCTCTGTCCAGGCTTCCAGTTCTACATCCCATTGTGTCCTGTTTCCAACGAGTCCAGTCCGAGGTACGTCCTGTTTGTTTAATTCTTATCTGGTCCAGTTCTTCACAGTCCAGATCAACATTCGTGTCCTGGACTACTCTACGTCTGGTTTATCCATCTCGGACTATTTGATCTATGGTCTTTCAGTATCCGTTTCTATTCTTAAGTCGTTCCTTGCTTGGTTCTAACCGCCGTAATATGTTTCTTGTATCATTCTTGGACTTCCCTTATGATTAGACGCTGCCACAGCATAGTTACCTTTATTCTTGGTGTGCTTCTCTGGTAATTTAGTTACCAAAGTCTTGGGTATGCCCGGACTATAAAAAGTTTGTACCCTAGATCTGAATGATCATCTTGTGCACTCGACCTTGATCCCTCGCATCTGAACTCTCTCGCCACATCCTTCGTCGTCCTCGTTGTCGGTCCTCGTCCTTGATCAACTCTCCATCCGTTCTTCACTATCCGGTCCTCGTCCTTGACCGGTCTTGCTCTATCATTGTCTGTTTGACCCTCATCCTTGGTCGGATTACTCATTTTCGTTCCAGATTCGCTTATTCACGACATTGTGATTTCCGAGAATCACTCGGACACCTTTTTATTCGCTCAGGTTTGTCGTAGCAACCCTAATCGACTAACCACCCTACTTTAGAACCCTTAGGGATGAGCTTACTTGCTCCCCTTGACACTTCCCCCCTTTGGTCTTAGACCATCTATCTGTTTTACAATGCCTCAAGGAATCCATCCTGGTCCAAAATGTTGACACCTCCTACAACAAGGATGGGGTAATCAAATTCACTGCCAACCTCTTTGTTAACATCGAAGATATCGCTCAACAAGTAACCTTCCACGTCATAAACTGTGGGCACAAGAATCTTATCCTCAGTCTCCCCTGGCTTCGCTTTGCCAACCCAACCATTAACTGGGCCATTCCTGCCATCCGACTTGATGAGTCCATCAACCAATCTGAAGAACTCTTCCTTGCCCAAGTGATAGATACCCATTGCCACAACTCCAAGTTCCACTGCCTGGAACCCCCTCACCTTTGCAGACATGTTCACACCTCCCCCTCCAAAGACACACACCTCTACTCCTATCTTGACCACCTATCTGAGAACGACTGGATCAGAGCCACCTACATGGAGTATGCCATTAACCGCATCCTCAAATGTGGCTCTCGCTTCATCTCTAGAGATTCCCTCCTGGTCTGGAAGTTGACCACTGCCACCAACCTTGCCATAGCAGTGGAAGCTGCAAAGAAACCCATCATCCTCCCCCCAGAATACTTCCAATTTGCATCTGTCTTTGATGAAGAAGCAACTGCCATGCCACTGTTCCACCCCTATGACCATGAAATCAACCTCGATGAGTTCTTTGTCCCAAAGATCACCAAAGCCTACCCTCTCACCCCAGAAGAACAGCTTGCAGCAGAAGCTTTCCTTGATGAAAATCTTAAAACCAGAAAAATCTGCCCCTCAAATTCCCCCCAAGCATCTCCCTTCTTTTTCATAAAAAAGAAGGATGGCTCCCTTCACCCATGCCAAGACTACTGATACCTAAATGAGCATACAGTCCAAGACGCCTACCCTCTCCCATTAATATCCAACCTCATTGACAAACTCCATGGCTCCTGTCTGTATACTAAGTTTGATGTCAGATGAGGATACAACAACGTCCGAATCAAGGATGGACACCAGTGGAAAGGTGCCTTCATCACCCACAAAGGCCTCTTTGAACTGACCGTAATGTTCTTTGGCATGACCAACTCCCCCACCACCTTTCAATGGTTCATGAATGATTCCTTCTCCGGCATGATAGCAGAAGGGTGGCTTGTCATTTATATGGATGACCTCTTTATCTTCTCCCCTGATGCCAAAACCCACAAGGAATGAACCAAATGTGTCCTTCAACACATGACAGAGCTTGACCTCCACCTAAAACTCAAGAGATGCACCTTTGCAGCCGAAGAGGTTGAATATTTGGGCATGATTGTCCACCCTGACCAGCTCACCATGGACCCAGTTAAACTAGAAGGCATCTCTGCCTGGCCCCAACCCTCCAATGTCAAAGGGGTCCACTCATTCCTCGGCTTCACTAACTTCTACCACCAGTTCATCCCAAATTATTCTGTTACAGTTTGACCTAGGGATAGATGACCATAGACCTGAAAGGTGGGAGCTCTAACCGGAAGAGATAAGGGCAAGGACGAGGGCAAGGTACAAGGGATGCCTAGAGGCAGAGGCGAGAATCTAAGGTCCTAGGCCTCAGTCGACTCAGGTCAAGTGCCTTGTTGTTGAGTACAAAGGGTGTGAAGGGCCAAGCTGGTCCAGTGACAGGCAAAGACTGATCGCGCAAGGATGAGCTTCAAGGAGTAGATTCGGGAAGCTAAGCTAGGGTACAAAAGCACTAGCTAGTGGTTTAAATAATGCACCCTACTGCGCATAGACCGAGTCAGGAATGGTAAGTATTGGGCAAAGGGGAGAAGGTGCGCATGGTGTCCAAGTGGGGGTACTATGGCAAGGGCATGAACTAGAGTGGAATGGGAACAATAGCTGGAGATGAAGAGCAGAGATGAAAGGGGCACTGCCTGGGGCGGAGGGGAAGGGTTCAGAAAAGAACCCGGGCTAGGCTGTGTAAGTTTAAGGTTTGAAATGAAAAGACACTGACAGAAACCGGTGATGAGTCATGGTAAAATGAGTCACAATATGGTGAGTCACAAGTGGGAAAGGCATAGGCCAGAGAAGTGTACTGTAGAGTAGGGGAAAAGAGTAGGCGTAGGAATGAATCGTAACATATTCCAATGTCGCCTGCCCCCTCATTGACCTCACAAAAAAAACCACTGAGTGGAACTGGTCCCCCCACTGCGAGTCTGCCTTTCAGGAACTCAAGTGGCTATTCCTCGAGAAACCCATCCTCCACCTCCCTGACCTCTCCGCCCCATTTGCCATCACCATGGATGCCTCTAAATACACATCGGGCACCATCCTTCTCCAAACTGATGCCAATGGCAACTGGCACCCCTGCTCCTACCTTTCTCAGTCCTTCATTCCAGCCAAGCGAAACTATGACATCTATGACAGGGAACTCCTTATCGTTATCCAAGCTCTTAAGGCCTGGCAACATTACCTCCATGGATTCCCCTTCCTGGTACAGGTGTTTACTGACCACAAAAATCTCACCTACTTTCACTCCCCCCAAACCCTCAATCATTGCCAGGCACATTGGCTTCTCGACCTCACTGACTTTGACCTTAAAATTGTCCATGTCCTGGGGTCCCAGCTCACTGGACCCGATGCCCTCTCACACTGACCAGATTATCTCCCCCATGACACTGATAATCAGGGGGTTACCCTCCTACCCCCCTCCCTCTTTGTCTGCCTCATTGACACCGCCCTCTCAGACAGTATCAAATCCACCTTGGCCAACAAACCTTGTGCCCTTCAGGCACTCCAGTCCCTCTCCCACAACACCCCAACATTCCTCCACTCTTACACCTCCCCTTGGCAGCTGCTTGAAGGCATTCTCACTTACAATGGCTGTATTTATATCCCTGCTAACTCCTCGCTCCACCATTCCATTCTCCAACACTGCCATGACCACACCTTCACAGGCCATCCTGGTTATCTTAAAACTTGCCAACTTGTTGCCTCCTATATTCACTACTATGTTGAAGGATGTGCCACCTGTCAACAAAACAAGTTGAACACCCACCCTACCATTCCTCTGCTCACCCCTATCCACTCCACCTGCACCCACCCCTTCCAGCAAATATCCTGTGATCTCATCACTGATCTCCCCCTGTCTGGGGGCTTTGATTCTCTTCTGGTCATGGTTGACCATGGGCTTGCTAAGAGGGTAATCCTTTGCCCCACTAACAAGACCGTGACAGCGGAGTGCATTGCCATACTCTTCTTCGTTTCCGTTTACAAATGCTTCGGCCTTTTTGACAAGATCATCTCTGATTGGGAACCTCAATTCGCCTTGGTGTTTGCCAGAGAACTCGGAAAGCTCCTTAACTATGACCTTGCCCTCTTCACAGCCTACCACCCTCAAACAGATGGGGAAACTGAATGCATCAACCAAGAGGTTGAGACCTACCTTTGGATCTTTTGTGGAGCGCACCCCACAACCTGGGCTGACTCAATTGCCAATGCTGAATTCGCCCACAACCACCGCCCCCACTCTGTCACCAATCAATCCCTGTTCTATCTTATGATGGGCTATGAATCCCGTGCCCTACCATCAGTCATCTCCAAAACCTCCCTGCCCGCAGTTGCCTTCTGCATCAAACACTTGACAGCTGCCTGTGACAAGGCCCTAGCAGCCCACAAACTCACATGCCAAGTAATGACATCACACAACTGGAGGAAGTTTAAATCTTTCAAGAAGGGAGATAAGGTTTGGCTCAAGGCCTGCAATTTGAAATGATTGGTTGTCAACCTCAAATTTGCACCTAAATGGGAAGGACCCTTTATCATTACCAAAACCCTCTCCCCTATCATCTACCGCCTCCACATCCCCTCTACCTGGAAAATACACCCCGTTTTCCACTCCTCCCTATTAACCCCATACAAGGAAAACTCCATGCATGGCCCCAATTTCCCTGCTCCACTGCTGGACCTTGTAGATGGCGAAGAAGAATATGAAATCAAAAAAATTCTCAAACACTGAGGCTCCACCCACTCCCACTCGTATTTGATACATTGGAAAGGGTATATTGCGAAGGAAGACTCCTGGGTCCCTGAGCGCAACCTTAAACATTCAAAGGCTGCCCTCTTTGATTATAAGAAATGACACCCAAAGTATTTCCCCTCCAGTTCTTCCTCTCACACCTGAACCCACCAACCACCAACCAACCACTATGCCCTGCTCTGACATCCCCTCCAATGACTATTACCCCACCACCATCCCAGTCACCATCACCCCCTCCTCTGTCTCCTCTGTCTCTTTGCCGCCAGTCTCTTTGCCTGCTCCTTCTTTTACTCTTTATGATCCTATACCCTTTGTCGAGGACATCTCCATGCCTTTGTCACACATCGCTTCTCCTGGCTAGGGCTCTCCTTCTCCTGCCCCTGATCAATCCTCTCATCTACCTCTTACAGGCCCTGCTACTCCCCCAGCCATTGTCTCGGTAGATCTTCCTGTCTTTGCCCACCATCTTCATAAGGACCTCCCCGATGGAGAGGCCTTACAACAACTACACACTCTTCTCCATGACTGTCACCTTATCATCTCTGTTTCCTCCCACCTTGATCTCTGCTCCCTCCTCTGAGCCCTTTATAAAGCATATCTTCAGTACTCCCACCTCCACCTCCTCACCACCCATCCCAACTCCTCCGCTAGCACCCATGTTGCTATCCTGGAGCTGCAAATAGACCAGATCACCGAGGAATTTGAGGGCAACCTTGTCATGGCCATGTACCAGCTGGGCATGCTCGAGTTTTTGAAGGAGATCAAATGTTACTCCACTGAACTTGCCACTTTTTCCACCCTTTCTTCTGACATCCCCTCTGCATCCTTGTCCCCACTAAATGACTGTTAAGTGCGTGAAACTCCGATGGGGTAACAAGACTCCAGAACTCCGGAGTTTGTTTGGACAGGACTTGGCTTCACCGCATGTGGTGCACCCTTGTCAGGAGTCTGTGATGTCCTGGGATTTACAAGTGGGTCAGAGTAAGACTTAAGACGTTCTAGATGTCAAGTCGAGTAGAGGTTCAGAGGTGAGCTTTCAAAGCTCAAGCGGAGGAAAGAGGAGTTAACTAAGTTGATATTCAAACTAAGGAGTTACAGGAGTATTCCGAGGCTTTATATACTACAGAGTTGAGGGATATTACTAACAGGGTGGAGCTGGTTTGTAAGGTAGGAATCAGAGGTAAGGAAATGCCGGAGCTATGCTCCTAAGTGGAGCAGAGGTACGGAGGATGGAATGGAGTGGAGACTAGTATATACAGAGGTAAGAGAAATGGAACGTAAGCATGTATCATAAGTATGAACAAGGTCTGAGATATAGGAGTTGCATCTCTGAAGAGAATGTGCCGGAGTTTGTATGTACAGGGAATGGAGTTGGCCTGGAGGACCAGGGTTAGACTTACAAGATTTCCAGGATATGACAATGATGATAAAATACGCCTGATCGAATGAGTGGAAGCCCACTGGACTGGGCATGAAGGACATGCAGCCCTCCCTTCTTCTCACCCTCAGTATGCTAAGACTTGCTATGAATGTCACCACCTGGGTCATATCAGATCTGACTGCCAGTACTATCAATGCCCCAACTGCCTTCATTGGGCCCCAGGCCACTTCGGCTCCCATTGCCAACTTCATTGACATGTCAACCCCACTCCATCATCTTCAACAACATCTTCGTTCTCGTGTCATATCACTTTGTCCTCCTCCTCCACTGTCTTACCACCTCATCCAATATCACCACCTTGTTCCAACTTCTCATGTCCTCGTAGTTGGCCCACCCCTACACCCACTTGTCGTTCCCTGCTCACACCCCTGTTACGTTCAAACCCGGGTAGGTCCGAGACGTAGACCGGTAAGCGACTTCTTATCGAGGATGTCCTGACGGGGGCACCAGACAACGGAAGAAGGCGATCAAAGGTGTTGCATAGGTGGGATACACGAATACAAGGGGTATAGCCGGTATGGACAAGGTACAAGTCCAGAGGAAGAACCGGTAAGCTGAAGCTAGGGTACGACTAGCTAAGATCGTCCTGTATATAAGGGTAATGAATGAAGAGGAGCCCAAATGCGGGCACAGGGCATGGGCAGGGGGCGAGGACGTCAGAGGGACGCGCAAGCCTAAGTGACAGGTGTGAAATGTCCAAGGTAAAGGCCGCGTAAGCGGAGGTGAAGGGGAATGCTACAGCATGACGTCGGTGGACACATGACTAGGGTAAGGGGGTGTGCAGATAGCACCGGTGGTAAGGTAAATGAAGAGCAACAAGATGAACAAGAAGAAGAAGAAAGCATACGAGGGCGCCAGGGGGAGATCCTGGGCAGATGTGAGGACAAATGACGGTGATGGGGAAGATCCCCAGATGCGACCGGTGAAGGTCCAAGGTGACAGGGAGGTAGGGCATTCCTGGATAGGCACGGGAACGGGTCTATGGCGGAGGGTAGAACGGAGGAGGTAACTCGGAGTGGGGACAGGGACGGATGACAATGAGTCCGAGTGGTGTCGAGTCGTTAGACCAAGCAAGGGGGTCACATTAGAGATGATGACAGCCTCCCTAGGTGAGGAGGGACAAGGACGAGGGGCCAGGTACAGGTGTACCAATGGTTCTCACAGGTGTGAGACAGGGACTAGAGCTGAAAAAGGATAGGGGCTAGGTGAGTTGTAACAACCCCCTCACCCCCCTACCCTTGAATATGACAATAATGATGATGTCTACAATGACATTGCCTGGGGCAATATCACAGGCTCCCCCTACGGCGGATCGGCCAACCTCTACTAGAGTTTCTTCACCAGTGGCTTGAAGGATAACCTGGGGGTAATGTTACAATTCTTCCTACATCTACTCTTTTTCCTACTCTTTTCCCTCTGCTCGCCTCAGCCTTGCCTGTGCTTCTCACACCTTACATTTCTGTCAGTCATGGTCGGTTATGTTCCTCTTCATTTAAACCTTAAACTACACAGCCTAGCCTGGGTTCTATTCTGAACCTTTCCCTTCTGCCCCAGGCAGCACCCCTTTCATCTCCGTGTTTCATTTCCGAGTATTGCCTCTGTTCCATTCCATTCCGTGCCCTTGCTATAGTACCCCCACTTGGACACCTCGCACACAGTCTCCCCTCTGCCCAGTACTTACCTTTCCTGACTCGGTCTGTGCACCATAGGGTATCCTATTTAAACCACTAGCTAGCACAACCGTACTCTAGCTTAGCTTCCCAAATCTAGTCCTTGAAGCTCACCTTTGTGCGATCCATCTTCACCTGTTACTGGACCGGCTTAGCCCTTTACATCCTCCGTCCTCGACAACAAGGCATTTGACCTGAGTCAACTCAGGCCTCGGACCCTCAATCTTTGCCTCCACCTGCATCTTTGCCTCTAGGCATCCTTTTGTACCTCGCCCTCACCCTTGCCTCTGCCTCCTTCAACTAGAGCTTCTACCTTTCAGGTCTATGGTCACCCATCCCCAGGTCAAACCATAACACCACCTGCCCTGGGCCTCCTCAGCCATCCCTGCACCCCTGCCTTGACCCCTGGGTGAGTCTGAGATGACAACTTGTCTATGGATCACCCTGGGCCTATCTGGCCACCTTTTATGCCCCACCCCACCCTCTTGTCTTGTACTCTGGGTCCGCATTAGATACAACCATCTACTGTTGACCCTGGGCCTCACTGGCCACCCCATGTCCCATCCTCGCCTATGTCACCACCTTGGGCTTTTTGCCACCACCCTTGGCCCTCTACTTCAGGCACCACCTTGGGCCTCTCCAGCCACCTCCTTGAATCTTGTTGGTCATCACCTTGGGCTTCTTTTAGCCACCCTATGCATCTCTCCTGTGTATCTATAGCTGATGTTTGCACTGTGGGTGAGTCATTGCCAGCCCAAACTAGCTATGTCACTGTCTTTGTCCTCAAAAACCCCTGAAATTTTTTACCCCACCCCTCCTTATTTCTCTGCTTTGCCCTGCCCCACCCCTAACTCCAGACTTCTTTCCTGCCCCTGGGTACAGTTGTCAGGGGCAACAACCTTTTTATTTCAATATCTGGAAGGTGGAGAGCCAGAAGCACAACTGAACCACCCATCATATGGGCCGAGAGAGGAGAGCAAGTACCTACTGAGTGTTAAGACCATGTTGGACTCCTGAGGTTAACTCCAACATTCTGGAGTTTTCGGAGGGGTTGAGGCATTGGCTTCACCTTATGTGGTGCACCCTTACTGATCACAGTGCCTTGGATTTCAGAGTGAAGAAGAGGAGATGACAAATGACTCGGAGGAGTGGAGCCTGGTGTCAAAGTTGATATTCAAGCTAAGTACTTACAGGAGGTATTCTAAGAGTTTATATACAGCGGAGATAAACCAGATTGGTGTTACGGTTTGACCAGAGGCAGGCGACCATAGACCTGAAAAGTGGAAGCTCCTAGACAGAGAGAGCAAGGGTTAGGGCGTGGGCAAGGATCAAGACATGGGCAACACCTAGAGGCAGGGATGCAGGAGGAGGTGAGGATCTAAGGTCCAAAGCCTCAGTCAACTCAGGTCTAAGGCCTTGTTGTCGAGGATGAAGGGAGTGAGCCCTTAGCTAGTCCAGTGACAAGTGGAAGGGGAATCATGCAAAGGAATGAGCTTCAAGTAGTAGATTCGGAAAGCTAAGCTAGGGTACAACCATACTACCTAGTGGTTTAAATAGAGTACCCTACTGCACATAGATCAAGTCATGAATGGTAATTACTGGGTGAAGGGGAGAGGGTGTGCTAAGTGTTCAAGTAGGGGTACTACAGCAAGGGCATGGAATGGAGTGGAACAGAGGAAATACTTGGAGATGAAAAGTGGAGATGAAAAGGGTGCTGCCTGGGGCAGAAGGGAAGGGTTCAGAATAGAACCCAGGCTAGGCTGTGTAGTTTAAGGTTTAAATGAAGAAGAACATGACTGACTGTGACTGACAGCAACAGAAGGCATGAGAAGCATAGGCAAGGCTAGAGACAAGTGGGGGAAAGAGAAAGACGAGCAAGGAGAAAAGAGTAGACATATGGATGAATCATAACAATTGGTAAGTACTTAGTAAATCCGGAGGTCAGAGGTACCCGGAGCTGTGCTCCTAAGTGGACACAGAAACGAAGGAGACTAAGAAGTGAACCTAAGACTAAATAGGAACAAGGTATGTATGTTATGAAAATAGTAACTATCAGAGAGGAGGTCAGGAGGTCAGGTGTTGCATCTTGTGTGAGAACACACCAGAGTTTATATATACAGAAGATGGAGGGGGTTCCAGAGGTCAGAGTTGCAGTATATGACAACTGAGCAGTGAATGAGCTCCCTGAGTGAGTGCAATGAAATGAGACTTGGAGGATATCTTGCCACAGTGCAGAGCCAGGCAAGGATCTCTTGCACTCTCTGTCTCTGCATAGGAGCTCTCAGAATTGAGCAAAATTTTGTTTTTCTGCTCATCCTCGTCTCTCCCATCATTTTTCACCTTTTTCAGTGTTCCTTTCTCTGTCACCTCCTGGATATAAGGTAAAACTTTCCAGTCCCCACATCAATCCTTGTCCCCTCTGTGATCTTTGCCCTTGTTGCTTCTGGACAGGAGCCTAAACTGTCTATTCCCTGCATTGATCCTTGTCCCCTCCAAGATCCTTGCCATATCACCTCCCAGACATAAGGGTAAACTGTCTATTTCTTGCATCAACCTTCATCTTTGCACCTTTGTCCCTGGCCTTGAGCATCTGACCTCTAGACTCCTTGCCCTTGGAACCCACTCCTTGTCACCTTGCATACCTCTCCCAGATTACAATGGTACACTAGTACCTTGGTATCTTTGGCCTTCACCAGTACCACCCCCCATGTGTTCCTCATCCTTTGTCTCATCTCTCCAACTCCTTGGCACAAGTATAAACTGCTTGTCTAGTTGTGCCTTCACTGGCTTGTTCTAGTCACCCCCATTTCCGCCTTCACCAGCAACCCCCATGCTTATCCCACCCCTTGGCTCGATTGGTAACCCCATGGGAGCAACCCTGCCGCCTTGATTTCAGCTTTGACATTATGTCTTCCCTTGTCACCTTGTCTACCTCTCCTGGATTATAATGGTATACTAGTAACTTGGCATCCTTGGCCCTTGCCTGGCAATCTTGGACCCTGTATGGTCAACCCTCTCCTTGGCTCAATCAGTAACCCTGTGGGAGCATCCTCTTTCCCAGGCTTCATACCAACTTTGGTTGGCATGTTACACAGCCTCACCTTGGTTTTTGGATGCCCCCCATGCCCTTGTCCTTTGTCCTTCGCCCCCACCTAGACTCTAACAAAAGTCAAGTTTGTCCCCCTTGCCCTTTGTCCATGTCCCTTGTCCCCACCTATGCCTTGGGCCTCCAGTCTGCTGGAAGGTCATCTCTTTGCCTCTCCGACTCCTTGGCTTCCACTCTGCTGGAAGGTACACATATTTTTTGCCTTAGAACTTTAACAAAAGTGAAGCTCACTCTTTGTCTTCGCCCTTGGACTCTTTGCCTTTTCCAGTCTGCTGGAAGATCCACACATTCATTGCCTTCACCCTCGCCCTCACCCTTCCCCTCCCCCACTGTGGGTTTGGTCTCTGACAGTGTCTTGACCATACTCGGGAGCTAATGTTACAACTTGCCTAGCCCCTATCCCTTTTTCAGCTTAACCCCTGTCTTACACCTGTGAAAACTGCCCTCACACCCATACCCCACCCCTCATTCTTGTCCCTCCTTGTCTAGGAAGGCTGTCACTGTTTCTAATGTGACTCCCTTGCTTGGTTCTATAACTAGACTTCACTCGGGCTCCTTGTCTTCTGCCACCGTCCTCACTCTGAGTTACCTCCTCCATACCCCTCTCTGCACCTCGCCCATTCTCATGCCTATCCAGGAACAACCTCATGCCCTGTCACCTTGGACCTTCACCAGTCACATCTGGTGATCTTCCCCATCACCCTCGCTACCCTATATATCTACCCAGGATCTCCTCCTGAGGTTTCCCCATACAATTTCTCTTTATTCTTTCACACTTGACACTTCATATACCACACCTTTGGAGCTATCTATACTCACCCCTTGCCCTACCCATGCATTTTACCAACACCATGCTGTAGTTTACCCCTTCACCTGCTTATGCAGCCTTCTTCATCACTCTTTCACACCTGGCACTTTAGCTTGTGCATTCTTCTGATGTCCTCGCCCTTTGCTTATGCCCTTGGCCCCCATTTGGGCTCCTCTTCATTTGCTATCCTTATATACAGGACAATCTTAGACATTTGGACCCCAGCTTCAGCTTACCAGTTACCCACCTGGACTTGTATCCTGTCCATACTGAAGCTACCCCTTGTATTCATGTACCTTGCCTATGCAAACCCCCTTGATTGCCTTCTTCTGTCATTTGGCACCCCTGTCAGGACCTCCTTGATAAGAAGTTGCCAACCAGTCTATGTCTCAGGCCTACTGTTACGGTTCGACCTTGGAACGGGCGACCATAGACCTGAAAAGTGGAAGCTCTAGGCGAGGAGGGCAGAGACTAGGACAAAGACAAAGTGCTGAGGCTGTCTAGAAGGGAAGACACAGGTGGAGGCAAGGATCAAAGGTCTGAAGCCTCAGTTAACTCAGGTCTAATGCCTTGTTGTTGAGTACAAAGGATGCGAAGGGCTAAGCTGGTCCAGTGACAGGCGAAGACAAATCGTGTCAAGGTGAACTTCAAGGAGTAGATTTGGGAAGCTAAGCTAGAGTACAGTCATGCTAGCTAGCAGTTTAAATAAGGTACCCTATGGTGCACAGACTGGGACATGAAAGGTAAGTACTGGGCAGAGGGGGGGGACTGTGCATGAGGTGTCCAAGTGGGGGTACTACAGCAAGGGCATGGAGTGGGGTGGAATGGAGGCAGTACTCGGAGATGAAAAGTGGAGATGAAAAGGGTGCTGCCCAGGGTGGAGGGGAAGGGTTTGGAATGGAATCCAGGCTAGGCTGTGTAATTTAGAGTTTAAATGAAGAGAAACATGACTAACGGAAGTATAAGGTGTGAGAAGCATAGGCAAGGCTGGGGTGAGCGAAGGGAAAAGAGTAGAAAAAGAGTAGTCATAGGAAGAATTGTAACATTACCCCCAGGTTATCCTTTGAGCCACTGGTGAAAAAACTCTAGTAGAGGTTGGCCGATCTATTGTAGGGGAAGCCTGTGATATTGCCCCAAGCGATGTCATTGTAGACATCATCATTATTGTCATATTCAGGGGTAGGGGGGTGAGGGGGCGTGGGCAGGGAATGACAAGTGGGTGTAGGGGTGGGCCAATGATGAGGACATGAGAAGTTGGAATGAGATGGTGGTACTGGGCAAGGTGGCAAGGCAGCAGAGGAGGAGGATGAAGCAGTACGGCGCGAGGACGAAGACATTGTTGAAGATGATGGAGTGGGATTGACACATTGACAAAGTTGGCAGCGGGAGCTGAAATGGCCTGGGGCCCAACGAAGGCAGTTGGGGCACTGATAGTACTGGCAGTTGGATCTAATATGACCCAGGTGGTGGCATTCATAGCAAGTCTCAGCGTACCGAGGGTGAGAAGGGGGGAGGGCTGCACATCCTTCATGCCCAGTCCAGTGGGCTTCCACTTGTTTGATCAGGCAGATTTCATCGTCATTGAGTGGGGACGAGGATGCATAGGGGATGTCAGATGAAAGGGTGGAAAAAGTGGCAGGCTCAGTGGAATAACATTTAATCTCCTTCAAAAACTCGAGCATGCCCAGCTGGTACATGGCCATGACAAGGTTGCCCTCAAGTTCCTCAGTGATCTGGTCTATTTGCAGCTCCAGGATAGTAACATGGGTGCTGGCAGAAGAGTTGGGATGGGCAGTAAGGAGGTGGAGGTGGGAGTACTGAAGATATGCTTTATAAAGGGCCCAGAGGGGAGAGCAGAGGTCAAGGTGGGAGGAGACAGAGACGATAAGGCGAGAATCTCGGAGGAGGGTGTGCAACTGTTGTAAGGCCTCTCCATCGGAGAGGTCCTCATGAAGATGGTGGGTAAAGACAGGAAGATCTACCAAGATGATGGCCAGGGGAGCAGCAGGGCCTGTAAGAGGTAGACGAGAGGATTGATCAGGGGCAGGAGAAGGAGAGCCCTAGCCAGGAGAAGCGACGTGTGATGAAGGCATGGAGATGTCCTCGACAAAGGGTATAGGATCATAAAGAGTAGAAGAAGGAGCAGGCAAAGAGACTGGTGGTGAAGAGACAGTGGAGATGGAGGAGAGGGTGACGGTGACCGGGATGGTGGCAGGGTAATAGTCATTGGAGGGGATGTCAGAGCAGGGCATAGTGGTAGGTTGGTGGTTGGTGGGTTCAGGTGTGAGAGGAAGAACTGGGGGGAAAGTACTTCGGGTGTTGTTTTTTATAATTAAGGAGGGCGGCCTTTGAATGTTTAAGGTTGTGCTCAGGAACCCAGGAGTCTTCCTCCGCAGTATACCCTTTCCAACATATCAAATATGAGTGGGAGCAGGTGGAGCCTCGGTGCTTAAGAATCTTTTTGATTTCGTACTCCTCTTTGCCATCTATAAGGTCTGGTGGTGGAGCAGGGAAATCGGGGCCATGCACAGAGTTTTCCTTGTACATGGTTAGTAGGGAGGCATGGAAGACAGGGTGTATTTTCCAGGTAGAGGGGATGTGGAGGCGGTAGATGATAGGAGAGAGGGTTTCAGTGATGACGAAGGGTTCTTCTCATTTAGGTGCAAATTTGAGGTTGACAACCAATCATTTCAAATTGCAGGCCTTGAGCCAAATCTTATCTCCCTTCTTGAAAGGTTTAAACTTCCTCCAGTTGTGTGATGTCATTACTTGGCATGTGAGTTTGTGGGCCGCTAGGGCCTTGTCACAGGCAGCTGTTAAGTGTTTGATGTAGAAGGCAACTGCGGGCAGGGAGGTTTTGGAGATGACTGATGGTAGGACACGGGATTCATAGCCCATCATGAGATAGAACAGGGATTGATTGGTGACAGAGTGGGGGCGGTGGTTGTGGGCGAATTCAGCATTGGCAATTGAGTCAGCCCAGATTGTAGGGTGCACTCCACAAAAGATCCAAAGGTAGGTCTCAACCTCTTGGTTGATGCATTCGGTCTCCCCATCTGTTTGAGGGTGGTAGGCTGTGGAGAGGGCGAGGTCATAGTTAAGGAGCTTTCTGAGTTCTCTGGCGAATGCTGAGGCAAATTGAGGTCCCCAATCAAAAATGACTTTGTTGAAAAGACTGAAGTGTTTGTAGACAGAAAAGAAGAAGAGTATGACAATGCCCTCCGCTGTCATGGTCTTGTTAGTGGGACAGAGGATCACCCCCTTAGTAAGCCCATGGTTGACCACGACCAGAAGAGAATCAAAGTTCCTGGACAAGGGGAGGTCGGTGATGAGATCATAGGATATTTGCTGAAAGGGGTGGGTGCAGGTGGAGCGGATAGGAGTGAGTGGGGGAACAGTGGGGTGGGTGTTTGACTTGTTTTGTTGACAGGTGGCACAGCCTTCAACATAGTGGTGGACATAGGAGGCCAGGCCAGGCCACCAGAATTCGGAGGTGATGAGTTGGCAAGTTTTAAGATAACCAGGATGGCTGGTGGAGGTGTGGTCATGGCAGCATTGGAGAATGGAACAGTGGAGGAAAGAGTTGGCAGGGATGTAGATACAGCCATTATAAGTGAGGACACCCTCAAGTAACTGCCAAGGAGAGGTACGGGGACAAAGGAAAGCTGGGATGTCATGGGAGAGGGATTGAAGCACCTGAAGGGCGCAAGGATCATCCTTCGAGGCCGATTTGATTCGATCAGAGAGGGTGGTGTTGATGAGGCGAACAAAGAGAGAGTGGGGTAGAAGGGTAACACCCTGGTTATCCGTGTCACAGGGGAGATGATCTGGTCAGCGAGAAAAGGTGTCAGGTCTGGCAAGTTGGAACCCCGGGACGTGAACAATTTTGAGATCGAAGTCGGCGAGATCAAGGAGCCATCATGCCTGGTGACGGTTAAGGGTTTGAGGGGAGTGGAAGTAGGTGAGGTTCTTATGGTCAGTGAAAACTTGGACCAAGAAGGGGGAACCATGGAGATAATGTCACCAGGCTTTAAGAGTGCAGATGACAGCGAGGAGTTCCTTGTCATAAATATCATAGTTGCGTGTGGCAGGGATAAACGATTGTGAGAGGTAGGAGCAAGGATGCCAGTCACCTTTCGAGTCCATTTGGAGGAGAATAGCTCCGGAGGTGTACTTCGATACATCAGTAGCGATGACAAAGGAGCAGACAGGTCAGGGAGGTGGAGGATGGGTTTCTCAAGGAAGAGTTGCTTAAGCCTTTGGAAGGCGGATTTGCAGAAGGGGGACCAGTTCCACTTGGTCACCTTTTTGGTAAGGTCGATGAGGGGGTGGGCGATGTTTGAATAATTTGGGATGAACCGGCAGTAGAAGTTAGCAAATCTGAGGAAGGAGCAGACTTCTTTGATGTTGGTAGGCTGGGGCCAGGTGGAAATGCCTTCTAGTTTGACCAGATCCATGGCGAGCTGGTCCGGTTTGACAATCATGCTGAGGTATTCAACTTCTTCAGCAGCGAAGGTACACTTTTTAAGTTTCAGGTGGAGGTCAAGCTCTGTCATGTGCTGGAGGACGCGTTTGGTTTGCTCCTTGTGGGTTTTGGCATTGGGGGAGAAGATGAGGAGGTCATCCATATAAATGACGAGCCATCCTTCTGCTATCATGTCAGAGAAAGAATTATTCATGAACCATTGAAAGGTGGCGGGGAAGTGGGTCATTCTGAAGAACATGACTGTTGGTTCAAAGAGGCTTTTGTGGGTGATAAAGGCGCCTTTCCACTGGTGTCTGTCTTTGATTCAGACGTTGTTATACCCCTATCTGACATCAAACTTGGTGTATAGACGGGAGCTGTGGAGTTTGTCAATGAGGTCGGATATTAATGGGAGGAGATAGGCATCTCGGACTGTGTGTTCATTCAGGTATCGATAGTCTTGGCAGGGGTGAAGGGTGCCATCCTTCTTCTTTATGAAGAAGAAGGGGGAAGCCTGGGGGAAGTTGAAGGGGTGGATCTTTCCAGTTTTAAGGTTTTCATCAAGGAAGGCTTCTGCTGCAAGCCATTCTTCTGGGGCAAGAGGGTAGGCTTTGGCGATCTTTGGGATGAAGGACTCATCGAGGTTGATCTCATGGTCATAGGGGTGGGACAGTGGCATGGCAGTGGCTTCTTCGTTGAAGACTAATGTGAACTGGGAGTATTCAGGGGGAGGACGACAGGCTTCTTTGCAGCTTCTGCCACTATTGCAAGGTCGGTGGCAGTGGTTAACTTGCAGACAAGGAGGGAGTCCCTGGAAATAAAGCAAGAACTGCATTTTGTTACGGTTCGACCTAGGGTGGGGCGACCGTAGACCCGAAAGGTAGAAGCTCTTAGAGGGAGAGGTAGGGATCGAGGCGCAAGAGTAGGACAAAGGGTGCTGAGAGGTGAGGGCGCAGGTGGGAACAAGGATCAGAGGTCTGAGGTTCCAGTCGACTCAGGTCTAAGGCCTTGTTGTCGAGTACAAGGAATGCGAAGGGACTAGCCAGTCCAGCGACAGGCGAAGTCGGATCGCGCGAAGGTGAGCTTCAAGAGGTAGATTCGGGAAGCTAAGCTAGGGTACAAGGTCGCTAGCTAGCTGTTTAAGTAATGTATCCTACTGCGCACAGACCGAGTCAGAAATGGTAGGTACAGGGCGAAGGGGAGAGGATGCGCATGGTGTCCGAGCGGGGGTACTACAGCAAGGGCACGGAATGGAACGAGACGGAGGCAATAGCCGGAGATGAAGAGCAGAGATGAAAGGGGTGCTGCCCGGGGCGGAGGGGAAGGGTTTGGAAAAGAACCCGGGCTAGGCTGTGTGGTTTAAGGTTTAAATGAAAAAGGGGGCGTGACTAACCATGACTAGTGGACGTGTGGGAAGTAAGAGGCATAGGTGGGGCTGGTGCAAGCGAAAGGGAGAAGAAAAAGGTAGACGTAAGAATGAATCGTAACACATTTGAGGATGCGGTTGACAGCGTATTCAGTGTAGGTGGCTCTTATCCAGTCATTTTCAGACAGGTGGTCGAGGTAGGAGTAGAGGTGTGAGTCTTTGGATGGGGTGGTATGGATATGTCTGCAGAGGCAAGGGGGTTTCAGGGGATGGAATTTGGAGTTGTGGCGATGGGTATCCATCACCTGGGCAAGAAAGAGTTCTTCGGATTGATCAATGGATTGATCAAGTCGGATAGTGGGAGTAGCCCAGTCGATGGTTGGGTTAGCAGAGCGGAGCCAAGGGATGCCGAGGATAAGATTCTCATGCCCACAGTTCATGATGTGGAAGGTTATTCGTTGAGCAATACCTTCAATGTTAACAAAGAGGTCGGCAATGAATTTGATCACTCCGTTCTTGTTATAGGAGGCATTGACATTTTGAACGAGAATGGGTTCTTTGAGGCATTGGATGGGGAGGTGGTTTTTATGGACAAAGTCCCAGTCAATGCAGGAGATATCTGCACCGCTGTCAATGAGGGCTCAGGTTTCGACAGCTTTCAGGGTGTGCAATGGTACAATAACTTGAATGGAGGTTTGCATTTTCTTAGAGATATCTTGTACTAGTACAGATGCATAGGAAGTAGTAGGGGAAGGAGGCATCGAGGCTGCTTTCCCACATAAAAACCCAAACAGATATAGTAAATCTGATGTACAGTCAGAGTGTCTTCATCATTGTCCTCACAGTCGATCAGATTTGGGCCATAATGACAGGAACAAGGATGGCGATGGTCCGCAGAGACTTGATGATCGAGGCAACGATGGATATCTATGTCTCGTCCTCTTGGAACGTTGGCCAGCAAAATATAAAGCTGCCAGACAAACCAGATGAGTCTAAGAACCCCTGACGAGGCTGAGGGAACGAAGAGGCAAGAGGGCAAGGACCGCAAGGTACTGGTCAAGACAAGGACATCGCCACATCAAGGGTGCCGAGAATGTCGAAAGTGCGCACAGATGTGACAGACAAGAGCAGTAACAAGGTTGACCAGGTCGACGAAGTTGAATATCCCAATTTTCGGGTTGAATGCGCGAAGGCAGGGAGCGGGAATCAGGAGGTCGACCCTGTCATCATACTTAATATCTGCCATCGCTGTCGTCCTTCTCTTTCCCTTTCCCTTTATCCTTAGTTTCTTTGGCCACAGCATTCACCTGTTTACGAGGAGAGGCGAAGTGGGGGCAATGGTTGGACATATGGCCTGGCTTGCGGCAGTGGAAGCAGAGCTTCTTCTCTATACAGTACACTGCTTCTTGATGGCTGGGGTCATCTTCTCAACTTTAATGGCTGAGGTGTCCATTGCATTGGGGTCTTTCTTCTGGGTGGGGGCAGAGAAGAATTGGTAGGTTTGGCAGGAGGGCTGTTGATTCCTTTTGGTGATCTCATTGGCCTGCTCCCACTGAGTTTGGAAGTGGATGGCCTTGGAGTACCAATCGGCAATGGTGATGGGAACAGTGTTGAGGGCCATGATGTGCCTCATCATACAGGTGGGGATTTGTTACAACTTGCCTAGCCCCTATCCCTTTTTCGGCTCAGCCCCTGTCTCACACCTGTGAGCACCATCTGTACACTTGTACCTCGCCCCTCGTCCTCGTCCCTCCTCGCCTAGAGAGGCTGTCATCATCCCTTAACGTGACCCCCCTTGCCTGGCCTAACGACTAGACACTACTCGGATCCTTCATCTTCTGCCCTCGTCCCCACTCCGAGTTACTCCCTCCATTCTACCCTCCGCCATAGACCCGTTCCTGTGCCTATCCAGGAACGCCCTACTCCCCCATCACCTTGGACCTTCACCGGTCACATCTGGGGATCTTTCCCATCACTGTCCTTTGTCCTCGTATCTGCCCGGGATCTTCCCCTGGCACCCTCGTACACTTTCCCTTACTTCTGATTCACCTTGCCACCCTTCATTTACCTTACCATTGGTGCTATTGGCACACCCTTCATCCCAGTCATGCGCCCTACTGATGTCATGCTGTAGTTCACCCTTCGCCCCGCTTACGTGGCCCATACATTCACTCATTTCACACCTGGCACTTTAGCTTGCGTGTCCTTCTAACATCCCTGCCCTTTGCCCACACCCTTGGCCCACATTCAGGCTCCTCTTGATTCACTTACTTATATACCAGACCTCTTCATACACTTGTACCTTACCTTGATCTTACCTGGTACCCCCTCCTTGTATCTTGTACCATGGACTCCCCTTAGCGTTGTAGCACCTGTACTTCGCACCTTGCCCAATGTCCATCTCTTTGATCATCTTCTACTGCTGTCTGGCACCCCTGTCAGGACTCCCTCGACTAGAAGATGCCACCAGGTCTACGTCTTGGACCTACCCAGGTTCGAATGTAATAGGATTCCTATAGCAAAGTATTCAATGAGAACGTTGTTGTCGCTGATGCCAGCTTGTTGGACCTGTCCCTGGAATTCAGTGATGTAGGTGGCAAGGGGAGATTCAAAGGTCCTGTCACATTTCAGCACCATCTGAGTGGTAGAGAGCCAGGCGATGGCATTTCTGATGGTGTCCTGGTGTCAGAAGGTTTTGTAGAATTTCTTGCCAAAGTCTGTGAAAGTCCCAAAGGTCACAATGGTGGGGGTGATAGCTTGCTTGTGGAAGGCTTCTGCCCAGGTCTTGGCAGTTCCTTCAGTCATGTAGGAGAGGGCAAATGCGACCTTCTTGTCTTCCGAGTTGTAAACATTGGTGTTGACAAGGAGGTAGAACTGGACAGTGTCTAGCCAAGCTTCGGACTTCTTGTAGTCTCCATCAAAGGCTTCAGGGGCTCCAATGCGAAATTGAATGGGCTTGATTGGGGACATGGTGGGAAATGGGGTGGGGATGGGCGGTCAAGTGTTGGGTGGTGGGTGATGCGAGGAAGAAAAGGTGGGGGTAGGGAGAGAAAAGACAGGTTGGGTGGCAATCGGAGTAGGAGAGGGTGGAGTTGGTTCTCGAGGAAGGGAAAGTTGGGTGAAGAGCTGGTGACTCAGAAGAAGGCTAGAGTGTTCCTCTTCTTTGTCAGGAATAGGAATGTTGAGGTCAGTGGATTGTTCCAACTCTTCTTTAGAGGGAGGGTTCTTTTCAGTGTCATATGGGGAATCTGAGTAGGTGGCACACCACCCATAGTCATCAGAGGGGTAGGAAATGGTGGGCGGTTTACGATGATGGTAACCACAATGAAAAGAGCTTAGCTTTTGTTATGGTTCAACCTTGGGATGGGCGACCATAGACCCAAAAAGTGAAAGCTCTAGGCGAGGAGGGCAGAGACTAGGACAAAGACAAAGTGCTGAGGCTGTCTTAGAAGGGAAGATGCAGGTGGAGGTGAGGGTCAAAGGTCTGAAGCCTCAGTCAACTCAGGTCTAATGCCTTGTTGTTGAGTACAAAGGATGTAAAGGGCTAAGCTGGTCCAGTGACAGGCGAAGACAGATTGCATCAAGGTGAGCTTCAAGGAGTAGATTTGGGAAGCTAAGCTAGAGTACAGTCATGCTAGCTAGCGGTTTAAATAAGGTATCCTATGGTACACAGACTGGGTCAGGAAAGGTAAGTACTGGGCAGAGGGGGGGACTGTACATGAGATGTCCAAGCAGGGGTACTACAACAAGGGCATGGAGCAGGGTGGAATAGAGGTAGTACTCGGAGATGAAAAGCAGAGATGAAAGGGGTGCTGCCCGGGGTGGAGGAGAAGGGTTTGAAATGGAACCCAGGCTATGCTGTGTAATTTAGAGTTTAAATGAAGAGGAATGTGACTAACGGAAGTGTAAGGCATGAGAAGCATAGGCGAGGCTGGGGCGAGTGAAGGGAAAAGAGTAGAAAAAGAGTAGTCATAGGAAGAATCGTGACACACTCCTTCCAAACCTTTAACCATTACCAGGCCCACTAGCTCCTTGACCTTGCCAACTTCGACCTTAAAATTGTCCACATCCCCAGCTCCCACCTTGCCAGCCTGGATGCCTTGTCCCATCACCCAGATCACCTTCCCACCTCCATGGATAACAAAGGTGTCACTCTCCTGCCTCTCTCTCTCTTTGTCAGCCTTATCAACACTGTCCTGTCTGATTGGATTAAATCCACCTCCTTGGCCAACCCTTGTGCTATCCAGGCACTTCAATCCCTCTCGCAAGAGACCCCTGCATTCCTTCATTCCTACACCTTGCCCTGGCAACTACTTGAGGGTATTCTCATTTACAATGGGTGCATTTATGTCCCAGCCAACCAAACCTTCCGTTGCTCTATCCTCCAATATTGCCACAATCATGCTTCAATGGGCCTGTTACAACTCGCCTAGCCCCTATTCCTTTTTCAGCTAAACCCCTATCGCACACCTGTGAGAACCCACCTCACACCTATACCTTGGCCCCTGTCCTTGTCCCTCCTTGCTTAGGAAGGCTGTCATTGTCCTTAACGTGACCCCCTTGCTTGGTTTTACGACTAGACACCACTTAGATTCCCCACCTCCTGTCCTTGTTCCCACTCCGAGTTACTTCTTCTGTCTTACCCTCTGCCATAGACCTGTTCCCGTGCCTACCCAGGAATGCCCTACTCCCCCTGTCACCTTGGACCTTCATTGGTCACATCTGGGGATCTTCCCCATCACTGTCTTTTGTTCTTGCATCTGTCCAGGATCTCCCCCCAGCTCCCTCATATGCTTTCTCTTGCTTCTTTTTCACCTTGACACTCTTCATTTACCTTACCGTTGGCGCTATCTGCACACCCCCTTGCCTTATCCATGCGTCTCATTGACATCATGCTGTAGTTTGCCCTTCACCCCCGCTTATGCGGCCTTTACTTTGTTTATTGCACACTTATTACTATGGCTTGCACATCCTTCTGATGTCCTCGCCCTTGGCCCATATTTGAGCTCCTCTTCATTTATATACTTATATACTGGACTCTCTCGCACACTTATTTCCTATCTTTGTCTTACCTGGTACTTGCCTAGTATCCTGCCTGGTACCTCCCTTGTACCTTGTGTCTATGGACTTCCCCAAGCATTGTAGCACCTGTACTTTGCATCTCGCCCAATGTCCATTGCTTTAATCATCATCTACTGCTGTCTGGCACCCGCGTCAGGACTTTCTTGACTAGAAGATGCCACCAGGTCTATATCTCAGGCCTACCTGGGTTCGAATGTAATAGGGCCACCCAGGCTATTTTAAAACTCACCAGCTTGTTGTCTCTGAATTTTGGTAGCCTGGCCTTGCCTCCTATGTCTGTCACTATGTAGAGGGTTATGCCACCTGTCAGCAAAATAAGACCAACATGCACCCCACAGTGCCCCCACTCACTCCCATCTGCTTCTCCTGCATCCACCTATTCCAACAAATCTCTTGCAACCTCATTACTAACCTCCCCCTTTTTGGGGGCTATAACTCTCTTGATCATGGTCGATCACGGGCTTACTAAGGGGGTGGTTCTCTGCCCTACCAACAAGTCTGTGATAGCAGAGGACATTACTATTCTCTTTTTCCTTGCTGTTTACAAATGGTTTGACCTTTTTGATAAAGTCATCTCTGATTGGGAACTCCAATTCACCACGGGCTTGGCCAGAGAACTCAGAAAACTCCTCAACTATGACTTGGCCCTCTCTACCATGTACCACCTCCAAACTGATGGAGAAACCAAACATGTCAACTAGGAGGTTGAGACCTGCCTCCAGATTTTTTGTGGAGCTTATTTCACAATCTGGGCAGACACCATTGCCAATGCTGAATTCACCCACAACCATTGCCCCCACTCTGTCACAAACCAATCTCTGTTCTACCTTATGATGGAATATAAACCCTGTGCCCTACCTTTGGTCAACTCCAAAACCTCCCTCTTCACAGTCGCCTCCCACATCAAATCACTGACAGCTGCCCATGATAAGGCCCTAGCAGCCCACACCAAGTCATGATGTCACACAACTGGAGGAAGTTTAAACCTTTCAAAAAAGATGATAAGATTTGGCTTGAAGCCTGCAATTTGAAACAATCAGTTGTCAGCCCCAAATTTGCACCTAAATGGAAAAAACCCTTTGTCATTATCAAAGTTCTCTCCCCTATTGTATACCAACTCTGCATTCCCTCTACCTGGAAGATTTGCCCCATCTTCCACACCTCCCTATTGACCCTATACAAGGAAAACTCTGTGCACAGCCCCAACTTTCCTACCCCATCCCTGGATCTTATAGACAGCAAAGAGGAATATAAAATCAAAAAGATTCTCAAACACAAAGGCTCCACCTGATCCTGCTTGTATTTGATATGTTGGAAAGGATATACTGTGGAAGAAGATTCCTGGGTCCCTAAGCATAACCTCAAACATTTGAAGGCCACCCTTCTCAACTATAAGAAATGTCACCTGAGACACTTCCCCTTCAGTTCTTGCTCTACTGCCTAAACCAACTGTCCACCCACACCAACCATGCCCTGCTCTGATGTCCCCTTTGATGACTACTATCCCACCATCATTCCAACTGCCATCACCACCTCCTCTATCTCCTCTATCTCCTCATCACCAGATTCTTCACTTGCTGCTTCTTCTACTGTTTACAGTCCTATACCCTTTGTTGAGAACATCTTCTTGCCTTTGTCACATATCGCTTCTCCTGGCTGGGGCTCTCCTTCTTCTCTCCCTGGCTGTCCTGCTTTATCAGCTCTTTTAGGCCTTGCTGCTCCCCTAACCAGCATTACATTGGTAGATCTCCCTGTTTTTGCCCACCACCTCCAAGACGACCTCTCTGATGGGGAAGCCTTACAACAGTTGTGTACTCTTCTCTGTGACTCTTATTTTACCATTACAGTCTCCTCCTATCTTGACCTCTGTTCTCCCCTGTGGGCCCTTTATAAGGCCTACCTCCAATACTCTCGCTTGAACATCCTCACCTCCCATGCCACCACCACCTCCAGCACCCATGTAGCCATTTTAGAACTTCAGGTTGACCAAATCACCAAGGAACTTGAGGGTAATCTCATTACCACCATGTATCAGCTGGGCATGTTGGAGTTCTTGAAGGAGATTAGCCATTACCTTACTAAACTTGCTACATTTTCCACTCTTTCTTCCTCCACCCCCTCCACATCCTCATTCCCACTGACCAATGACAAAATTCATCTTATCAAATGGGTAGAAGCCCACTGGACTGGGCATGAAAGATAACAACCTCTTTCATCATCCCACCCCCAGTATACTGAGACCTGCTATGAATGCCACTGCCTGGGTCACATTTACTCCAACTGTCGGTACTATCAATGTTCCAACTGCCTTTGTTGGGTCCCAGGCCACTTCAGCTCCCACTGTGCATGTTACATTCAAGCCTGGGTAGACCCAAACATAGACTGGTTGGTGACTTCTTATTGAGGAGGTCCTGACAGGGATGCCAGACAACAGAAGAAGGCGATCAAGAGGGTTGCATAGGTAGGGTATGCAAATACAAGGGTAGCTTCAGTATGGACAAGGTACAAGTCCAGGTGGATAACCAGTACAAGTCCAAGTAGGTAACCGGTAAGCTGAAGCTAGGGTACAAGTAGCTAAGATCGTCCTGTATATAAGGATATTGAATGAAGAGGAGCCTGAATATGGGCAAGGGGTAACAGCATCATAGGGACATATAAGTGTAGTGACAGATGTGAAAGAACAAAGATAAGGGGCTGCATAAGTGAGGCAAAGGGTGAAACTACAGCATGATGTTGGTAAGATGCATGGGTAGGGCAAAGGAGTGAGCATGATAGCTCCAAGGATATGGTAATAAAGAATATCAAGGTGAATAAGCAAAGAGAGAGTATACAAGGAAACCTCGGGGGAAGATCCTGGGCAGATACAAGGGTGAATGATGGTGATGGGTGGGAAAAATTCCCAGATGTGACTAGTGAAGATCCAAGGTGATGGGGGAGTAGGGCATTTCTGGATAGGCACGGGAATGGGTCTATGGTGGAGAGGAGGATGAAGGAGGTAACTCAGAGTAGGGATGAGGGTGGAAGATGAAGAGTCTGAGTGATGTCTAATTGTAGAACCAAGCAAGGGGGTCATGTTAAGAACAATGACAGCCTCCCTAAGCAAGGAGGGATGAGGATGAGGGGCAGGGTACAGGTGTGAGGGCAGTTCTCACAGGTGTAAGACAGGGGTTGAGCCAAAAAAGGGATAGGGGCTAGGTGAGTTGTAACAGTGCACTTCATTGACGTCTTGGCCCCCCTTCATCATCTTTGTCAATGTCTTTGTCCTTGCATTGTACTGCTTCCTCCTCTGCCATCACTTCCACCCCACCTCACCCAGTACTAGCACCTTATCCCTCTTCCTCTTGCCCTTATTGTTGTCCCACCTCTGCACCTCCCCACTACTCCCTATTCACACCTTCTTGTCCATCCATCCTGGAATATAATAACAATGATGATGTCTCTGACAACATCACCTGGGGTTATATCACCAGCTTCCCCTATGGTGGGTTGGCAGACCTCTATTAGCTCACCAGTGGCTCACAGGATACAACAGGGGTAATGTTATGATTCACTTGCACCCCTATTCTTTTTCCTTCACTTCATCCTGCTTGTCTTTTTCCTCTTCTCCTTTGTCCTTGCCTATGCCTTATCCTCTGTGACTTATCTTATGTCTGTGACCCATCTTACATCCATGACTCATCACTGGTCTCAGTTGGTGTATTTCCATCTGTGTCTAAATCCTAAAGCTACACAGCCTAGCCTGGGTTCTATTATAAACCTTCCCCTTCACTCCAGGCAGCACTGCTCCCTTTCATTTCCACTTCTTCATCTCCAATATACTTCCTCCAAGATACTTCTCCTGTGCCCTTGCTATAGTATCCCTACTAAGACACTATACATGCACATCTCCCCTTTGCCCTTGTCTTATCTATCCCAGCCTGGTCTGTGCATGGTAGGGTATCTTATTTAATATGCTAGCTAGCTATCATGTTTCCTAGCTTAGCTTTCCAAAATCTCACCTTGAAACTCACCTTTGCATGATTCCCTTTTCGCCTGTCACTGGACTGGTTAAGAATTTGCCCCCTTTGTCCTCAACAACATGGCATTTGACCTGAGTTGACCAAGCCCTTAACCTTAGATCATCATCTCCTCCTGAGTCTTGCTCCACCTACAGTATGCTTCTTCAATTTCACCCTTGTCTTTGTCTTCATATGAGCTTCTCCTTTTTGGGTTTACAGTCACCTTACCCAGGCTGAACTGTAACACAGATGAAGAGGAAGAGCCTACACCTGCAGTTCAGCCACCTCCTCAGGTACCTCAAACTCCTCCTAGGACACCTTGTCCACCTCCTGCAGCACCTTCTGTTATGGTTCAACCTGGAAGGGATAACCATAGATCCAAAAGACTGAAGCTATCTTGGATTTGAGGAGCAAAGGCAAGGGTGAAGGATGAAGGGAAGATCGCAGAGGGAGACAATGATCTACTGCCACAGTCTCATTGACTCAGGTCAATTGTCTTATTGTTGAATATAAAAGTTGTTAGCTGCTAGCCAGTCCAGTAATAGGTGAAAAGGCATTGCATGAAGAGAAGCTTCAAGGATCAGATTTGGAAAGTTAAGCTAGTATACAGGAGTGGTAGCTGTTATGTTTGAATCTGGGTAGGCCCAAGATGTAGACCAGTAGGCATTTTCTTATCAAGGAAGTCCTGACAGGGGTGCCAGATGACAGAAGAAAAACAATCAAGGTTGCACATACTTCAGTTAGACACCCTCATGAAACTGGGTCTACCCAATTGTACAAAACATCATGGAAGTAGTGCCAGCTGATACCATAGAAATGGTACTGGCCATGGGCTGGTGCAAAATCACAGGAATGGGGTGGACCAACATATATCAGTGAAGTCAGCTGAGCAAATTGGTTGAAAGCATTAGCCAAAATAATTGCTGACATAATCAGGTGACCCATGCAAAGTTGGCATTGGCTGATCATAGAATGCTGTCACCATTGGTTAAACTGAATGCTCACAGTGATAGTAAATGCAACATAAGATACTTGGAGAAGCAGGCTACAGTTTGAGGTCAGCTGATCACTGGAATAATGAAGTGAGTGGCTGACACCAGCTAGACATATCCATGGGAGTGACCTCAACCTGCACTTTCACTTTGATCTCCTCATTACTTGCTTTCCCTGCCCCCTCCATTGGTGCCTCATCTTCCATAACTGAGACCAACTTGTTGTTCTTCTTGTCCACATTGGACCCACCTATAAGATCATCCAACCACATGTTTACAGATCAGATGGCAGCAAAAACCAGCTCTGTTTTCTTTATTCTGAGTTTTGAAGTCTTGAGGAATAAAGGGCAGGTTAGGTTATTGTCTTTAGCCTCCTGTGCTATTCAACATTTACAAACAAGCAATCCAAGGCCTAACACCATGGCAGTACCTTTATTGCAATCCACAAATCTGGCTTTGCAGAACCTTGCAATGGCCTCACAAAATGCATCACCTGAAGTATGAATATCCTCAGAGAGATAGGGGCCCTTCCATGACTGTGATGCCAAATGGGGAAGCATTGGCTTGAAAGCAGAAATACCATCAACAGGCACAGCCTATGTAAAGTCAGCTAAAATTATACTCTGAACAGAAAGGCAAAAAACATATGAAGACAGGTAGATGATCCAGTCTATTAAGGAGCTCAATGTATGTATGCCTGGTTGGATGACAAGGAGGCCAAGAATGTAGGGTGATCCTTTTATGCAGCCAGGCTTCCAACCTCAGGCTCCTTTTCTTTGCCCATATCCTTGCCCCTCTGTAATGAAGGGTGTTACGTTCCAACCAGGTAGCTGGAGACGTAGACCTGGAAGCTTCTCCTAGTTGAGGAAGTCCTGACAGGGGTGCCAGACAACAGTAGAAGAAGATCAAAGCGTGACATTGGGCATAGGTGCAAAGTACAGGTGCTACAATGTGAGGGGGATACCCAGGTAAGATCAAGGTAAAGAACAAGTGTACAAGAGGATCCAGTATATAAGTATACAAATGAAGAGGAGCCCGAATATGGGCCAAGGGTATGGGCCAAGGGCAGGGATGTCAGAAGGATGTGCAAGCTAAAGTGCCAGGTGTGAAATAAGCGAGGGTAAGGGCCATGTAAGTGGGGTGAAGGGGAAACTACAGCATGACATTGGTAGGATGCATGGGCAGGGCAAGGTGGTATGCAGATAGCACTGAAGGTAAGGTAAATGAAGAACATCAAGGTGAATAAGAAAAGTTTGAAAGCATATGAGGGAACTAGGGGAAGATCCCGGGCAGATACAAGAACAAAGGACTGTGATGGGGAAGATCCCCAGATGTGACCAGTGAAGGTCCAAGGTGTTGGAGTAAAGGGGCATTCCTGGGTAGGCATGGGAACAGATCTATGGCAGAGGGTAGGACGGAGGAAGTAACTCAGAGTGGGGACAAGGGTAGAAGATGAGGAGTCCAAGTGGTATCTAATCATAAGACCAAGCAAAGGGGTCATATTAGGAACAATGATGGCCTTCCTAGGCAAGGAGGAATGAGGACGAGAGGCAGGGTACAGGTGTGAGGCAGGTTCTCACAGGTGTGTGATAGGGGTTGAGCTGAAAAAGGGATAGGGGCTAGGCAAGTTGTAACAAAGGGCTGGAAGGGCCAGAGACCTTGGCCTTCTTCAACTGGGAAGGGCCTGAGGATTTCTCCTTACCTTTTCCCACTTGAACCTCCTTCATTTCTTTGTCAACATCAATATCGTCCTCACTATCATCATCACCCCATTCACCATTTTCACTGTTTCCCTCACTGTGCTTGTGGTCCTCCTTGCCATCCTCATCCTCCTTGCTCTTACCATCATTTTTGTAATCCTTAGAGTTATCATCAACCTTAACATATTTCCACTTATGTATGAGAAGGGTGTGAGAGGTTGAGTGCTCTCTTGCAGCATCACCACACTTTATTTTATGAAAGTCAACATTGGGAGCTTTTTCTTGACTTTGCCTCTCCTAGTGGTCCCAGAGCTGTCTGATGCCCTCCCTGGTAAACTTGAATAGTCCATAACATGGAAGCTTTCAGAAATACAAGCCAAGTTGAGATACTCACTGGGTTTCTTTGATAATAGGAGCCATGGGACTGAGACCTTTGGCTTCCTGGCAATCTTGACTAAAAGAATTCAACAACATCTTCCAGTCAAGATCATATGATGTCATTTACTATAGGCCTTGCAGAAGACCTCCTGCACAATATTCTGGTGAGCCTTTAGATGCAAGCCTTACTCAGAGGGCATGGTAGGATTTCCCAAAGCATCTGTAGGGACCTCAAGGGCACTTTCCTCATCATTATCCTCATCACTGTCCTTCTTGTCTAGCTACATAGGTCTTCAGTATATAGAAATGTAAAAGCAATAATACACTGCATACCTTCACCTTCCAGGTATCCAGCCAACAACTCAGCCCCATTGGTACTCCACATCTTCATCTCATTGGAGAATATTGAAAATACATTGGAGCACTCCTGGGCAGCATCTGTTTCTATGCTACAGTTATAGTTAGGTTCAAGTTAGATAACATGCCAAAGAAAAGATGCTTATATCACGGTCTTCATGTTGTCCCCAGGATTTCAATATTCTAGCAGCACAACTGTATGAACTCCCATTGTCCTCCATATTGAGTCAAGGAAAGTTATCATTGCATTTTTCAGATTTTTTTTTTCTGATAACTGGAAATTGGGAAAGTAATGCAGGCAAAGGAGGATCTAGAACTTACACACTTTGCTTCACTATATTTCCTAGCCCCACCACATTCCACTTCTGGACTGCCTGTTCAGCTTCTTCTTTCTTCTTCTTTGGGGCCTTTTTTTATCACTTGCAAGTGGTTTTTGTGAAACCACCAAACATATTCTTGTTGCTAATATCTCAACTCTGGCAATCAAGTTCCAGTATTTCCTCTTTGAAAAGGCAGCCTGCAGCCCTGAAGGCATTCCAGGGCTTTTGATACTTGCCAGCCTTAGTAGGCCATGCCACTGCCTTGTAGTCTCTAGTGGTGAGAATATGGCTAGCACAATCCTTGGCTGATCTGATTGCTACCTCTTCTTCAATTTGATTATCCTCATTCAAGCACTGAAGGAACTCCTTTTGAATAGTCTGTAAAAGTGTTACATTTTTGAGGTGTACAGTGACTCACAAAATTGTCCCAATGTTTTGCACTTTTTGATTGTTCAGTAAATAGCTCTTACACATAAACAAATATAAACAAAGTGTTGGTGTATCAATGGTAGCAGTTACTCATGGCTAAGTGCTGGTAAAAGAATTATGTAATTTAGATTGGTAACCATGGAGACATATGCAATTCAAAACTAACACTCATTGGGACAATTATGTGAGTGTGTTTCAGAAATATCAGAATCTGATGCTCCACTGTTTCTATAGCAACCAAATGTCAATAGATTGTTGCTATGGTGATGCTATTTGTCATGGGACCTATAGTCAAGCTATTTAACCAGGATGGATATTCTCAGAAGTTCACAATTCTCCCATGCTTCCCATATCCTCTGCTCAGAAGGAAAATATCCTTTCCCTGGCCTCCAATGGTCTTTCTATTTGCAAAATTGCCTCTAGAGCTGGTGTTGGCAGATCTACTGCATCCAGAGTACTCCAGGACATGCTTCCTAATCGATTAGTTCCTGCTTCTGGACGTTCTTCAAAGCTTTCTACTCGCTCTCAACAGTCTATCATCACTCAAATTACTACTGGCAAGGCCTCTAATGCTGTTCAAGCAACCAAACACATCAACACCATCATCTCCACTCCAGTCTCCTCAGAAACAGTCAGAAGGATCCTTAGAAAGAATTCATTCAAGGCTGTGGTAAAGAAGAAAAAGCCATTGCTCAGTGCAGTGCATAGGACAAAGCGCTTGAACTTTGCTTTGAAGTACAAGGAGTGGACTGTGGAGGACTGGAAGAGGGTAATCTGGTCAGATGAGACTAAAATTAACAGAATTGCTTCAGATGGAAGGCAGTGGGTATGGAAAAAGGCTGGAGAGGGGTTGATTGAAAGGGAGGTTCAGGGTACAATCAAGTTTGGTGGAGGAAACATCATGGTATGTGTTACGTTCCAACCGGTTAGCTGGAGACGTAGGCCTGGTAGCATCTTCTGATCGAGGGAGTCCTGACGGGGGCGCCAGACAGCGGCAGAAGATGATCAAGAGGTGGACATTGGCAAGGTGCGAAGTACAGGTGCTACATCGCTTAGAGGAAGTCCAGGGTCTAGGTGCAAGGTACTAGGGGAATACCAGGCAAGACGAAGATAGGAAATAAGCTACTGATGGTCCGGTATATAAGTAATGCAAATGAAGAGGAGCCCGAATGTGGGCCAAGGGTGTGGGCAAAGGGCAGGGACGTCAAAAGGACGCGCAAGCTAAAGTGCCAGATGTGAAATAAGCGAGGGTAGGGCCGCGTAAGCGGGGCAAAGGGAAATACTACAGCATGACGTCGGTGGACGCATGACTAGGGCAAGGGTGTGCCGATAGCACCGGTGGTAAGGTAAATGAAAGGTAGAAAAGTGAATGAAAGCAAGGAGAAAGCGTACGAAGGGGCCAGGGGAAGATCCCGGGCAGATGCGAGGATAAAAGACGGTGATGGGGAAGATCCCCAGATGTGACCGGTGAGGGTCCACGGTGACGGGAGAGTAGGGCGTTCCTGGATAGGCACGGGAACGGATCTATGACGGAGAGTAGGACGGAGGAGGTAACTCGGAGTAGGGTGAGGACGGATGACGAGGAGTCCGAGTGGTGTTGAGTCGTTAGACCAAGCGATGGCAGTCACGTTAGGGACGGTGACGGTCTCCTGAGGTCAGGAAGGACGAGGACGAGAGGCGAGGTACAAGTGTATGGACGGTTCTCACAGGTGTGAGACAGGGGTTGAGCCGAAAAAGGGATAGGGGCTAGGCGAGTTGTAACAGTATGG
>QFEL01002310.1:0-11484 GCA_003316195.1 Neoboletus brunneissimus | reverse complement strand
AAGCCCTCTAATCGCTTCTAGAGTCGTGCACGTTTTTCCTTTTCTCGAGGCTTTGAAGGTCCTAGATAAATGTTCAGTGAGGTACCCAAGTACGGGAAGAACAGACATACTTGACAGGCACGACGACATTAGGATGCGACTTGTTGTTCAACCTTTCCAAGACTTTGTTGTGCTCTTCTTCGCGTTCTAAATCTTGCCAGGACATCTTCAGAGCGAAAAGCAACGATCCGTCGTCATCGAATACACAGAACACTGTCGTACCCCGCCCACGAATGGAGCTGGATGTGAACAGTAATCCCTTACACTTGTAACCATACACAGTGACGGGTACAAACGCCATCCGGTTCACGTGCACAACCTTTCGCCGCTTTGATGGGTTCGACTGATCCTCGTCACAGACAGAGTGATCCACTTGGTCATAGCTCCTCTTGGAAGTGGATGAATCAGGAACACTAGACCCGAGATCGGAGAGACGGGAGCTATGGTGTGTATGAGATGGTCCCCGCGAACTCGAAGGTGGGGGACGGTTGGTAGGCTGGTCAGAGAGGCCGATTCTTGGTTTAGTAGATGATACGGCGCTGCTGTCGAAACAGGAAGCGACAACAGGTCTTGCAGTAGTAGGTTTTGGATTAGCTACCCTGCAAGAAACCTCTTTCTCGCCGAGCACCACGTCCGGGTTTTGTCCCAAATCCTCTCCCTGTGCCAATGCAAGGCCCAGCAAGATGCGAATGAACTCGATACAGCCACGACCACTAGACAGAGTCAGCTCGAGCCGTTCCGTGCCACTGCCTTCTCCACGTAGAAGAGCTGCCCGCCCACTCGTTACCGTCATTGCTGTTGCGAAGTGCACCCACGGTTGTGCCCGCCTGATACCTCTTGCATATCGATGGACCTGTGCGAGGCCCGACCCAAAGTCCGTACTCTTCGATTCCCCAACTACGCGCAACGTTGTAAAGTTGACATATCTCTCATCCACGGTCTCCAAATCGTCCAAGAACGCTTCCATAGGCAAAACCAAGAAATCTGGACGCATGTCTTCGCCATCCGCCTCGTAGGGCAACGGGACCGCGTGACGCTTGTCCCTTGGAGCAGCGAAGCGATTGTTCCGCTGGGAACCCTCGTCAAGTTGTGGTTTGGCAAACTCGAAGGCTTGGTCAGTGATCTTGTTGAGGAACTTGACGAGTTCGTCTTCGTTGATGGGCTTGGCTGGGAAGTCCTTCCATCGCCACACGTATGAATTCACCCGCTCTTTCTTGATCTTCCCCTTCCCTTTTCTTTTTGTCTGCTTCTCGCCCTCCTGTGGCGAGTCGGTCTCGACTTCATCAGAGTGGAGACAGGCATGTCGCTGCGCATCTTCACAGGCATCATCGAGAGCGCTCAAGGTGCTCTGAGAATCTGGGTCAAGGGCTGGCTTGGGATCTTTGTCGTCCGGGAGCGCGTCGCCTTCGTAAACCTGGACGTCACCGGTAGAGATCAACTTTCCTAGAATATACTTGGCCAACTCAGTCGGAACCAGGTGGCCAAACATCTGATCTGCTAGGTCATCGGCGGTGAAACGAGCTTCGGCCAGTTCGTGTTGAATAGCCTTGTCAACTGGTGCACGCGTCGCTGGCTGACCAGGGTGTCGGTTCGAGCCACTTTGCTTTGTCGGGGAGGGGTGGTTTTTTGTGCGGCCGGGGATACTTGTGTCACTTCCATAAGGGCATTGTTTAATACAATCCATGTTTCTATTGCACTGTTAACAACGTCAGCGCTGTCCACGGCATGTCTGCAAGGGTGTGAACCTACAATAAATTCGATGATCTCCTTGTACGCTACGTTACCAGAGAGCGAGTCGGCGGGAGTGTCATTCGACATTTGACGAGATGGGGAGGCAAGGGCACAAAGTGCGTACGTTTAGTGTAGGGAAGGGCGAGGTCAAGGGGGGTAGGTTTTACCTGGGCATGCACAAGACACGTTTAAATACACAGCTCAGACGCGTCGCGGAGCTCTGTTGTGGTCCACAGCTGATTGAACCTGGCTGTTCCGCGATAGGACAATAACAATATCGTGTCGAATGTGGCTACCTGTGGATGACAGTCTTCCGTGACTCCGAACTTGACTTAATTTGGACCCAGCAAGTGGAGGAGCGCCCGTATTCGGGCTGCAATTTGAACGAACCACAGGTCCTTCCCAATGTCAGATCAGAAGCCTGTGTGGACACTGAATTGATCACCTCGTGGACCTTGATTGATTGCGGACGCGTTGAAGTGACGCGCGACTGCCTATTCCCGCTTTTGTCACTTGGACTTGAAGTCGGATAAACCGTGGGAGCCTTCCGAAGTGCGAACCCAGCGACATTTCTCATGGACGTCCAGCTCGACGGAATGTCTCTAGGAACTAAATCGATTGTAATGTTGTGATGACTCTTTCTGCCCTCCCTTGTCGGTCACAGCCTTTGTCAATTCAATCGCTTTGACCTTGCAGCGGATTCAAACGGCTGCTAGCTGGTACTGGCAGTTTTGACGTGCCTTGGCGCTTGCGCTCGACCTATGCCCGACAGGGCTTTCTACTATATTCCCAATTCTTCCCCGGTTGGGGACCAGTCATCTGCTCGTGAAGTTGTCCAATAGTAGCCTCCAGTACACCTTCGTGGTTATGCGCACATTGCGCGCACCAGGATCATCCTGCACGCGTATTCGCGGAAAAAGATTACAACATACACCAGCAGAGCACATCGCGGGTATCAACAAGGATCGCGTACGAAGGAGGCGTACATACTTGCCCTGACTACCAGTTCCTAACAGGTAGCAGTAACAGTACTATCAAAGAACAACAACTACTAGACAATATTGATAGGAGTTAGATGAAATAATAGTTGAAAGACATGCATATGTGTGGATGAGGTAACATATATATGTGACGTATGTGCGGAGAAAGGTTCTTGTGCTACAAGATCAGTGGATGCAGGGGAATAAAAGACAGAGGAGCATAAGATCATAAGGACAGAAGGGATAGAGGAAAGGCAGGGAGACCAAAGTCAGATAGAGTGTGTGTCGTGAAAATTCGTCATCTGGACAACGACCACCACCTATTCGCGCCCGTGCACCGGACGGCACATCCGTTTACTCACTCACCGTACAACCGCCGCGGTGACCATCGATGTCCGCCTTGCCCGATAATCCAACCTGGTCGCCACTAGGACCGGCCTCCATCGCACTCACAGACCTCAATGAACCAGAATGTCTTTCTCTCCCAAGCCCGCTCGGAAGCCCCAACCCACCAGCACTCCGACTACTGGGCCGCGAGATAGATGCGGACTCCTCTCCCCTGATTACCCCGCTAGCAGATCCAGACCCAGGTGCACCACTCGCGCTGTTCCGCCTCCGACTGTTCCCACTTCCAAGACCCTCGAGCGACGCTAAAAACACCTCGTGCATATGCTTCAGCTTCTCGTCCACCTCCGCCTCACGCGTCAACATAGGCCCCATCGACGTCGAGGACCGTTTCGACTCCCCGTCGCTCGCACTCATCCTCTCCAAAGAATGTCGCGATTGCTCACCCGCAACCAGTCCCAGCCCTAGAGCTGCGCCAGCTCCAGGGGATCCCGAAGCAGACGCAGACCCCGGCCTAGAAGCGGCGGATACAACGGGCTCCGGTGTGCCGCGCCGGCCCAACGTGCCGGGACTCGATGTTAAGACGGGTAATCTGCTGGACAAAACGTCAGGTGGCACGGATAATGGCTGCCTCGCGGCCACTGACGCGAGTGGCTTTCGCGCGTCGATCTCTTGCACGAAGATCGAAATATCGTCGTCGTCTGTCGTTGCACCCAAAAAGGCAGGTGCGCTACCGCCACCCCCTGTGCCACTCCCCGCTGAGCGTTCACCATCTTTACGTTCCACCCCAGCGGTGCTGCCTGGACTTCCGTCGCTTGTACCACCTCCAGACGTGGCATATCGATGCCCAAAGCTACTTGAGTAGCGCTTACGAGTGGGCAGGCGTGGTGAGGTGTCCTCGCCTTCCGCGGAGGCAAGTGAGCGACGATCACCAAGACTCGACGGTGCAAATGGTGGGGAAGGTTTGTTCACGCAGATTGGGGAGGGTGGCACACGAGACGAATTAGGCGAAGTCTGCGCTGGGCGTGCTGGAAGACTGGGAAGGGCAACGCCACTGGTGAGCGGAGAAGGTTGGCGAAGGGAAGGTGAAGGTGAATGGATAGAAGGAGAGCCTGAAGAAAGTGTCGACGACTTGAACGGATGGACTGGATTGATGTTCGGTCTGCGAATGGGTAGCGGAGAAGGGAGATCCTAAAGACATCAATGGAAAGGGGCTATACCCAAAAGAGGACAGGACTTACAAGGCTGCTCCTTCCTGTAGTGCTAGTGCTCTCCTTGCGGATCCTTGAAGCGACACCGGTTAAGGGTGCCCCATCTTCCTTTGACCACGCTGCACTCCCTTCAGGGCGTGAGGAAGCGACGGACAAGACAGAAGTTGACCCAGCGGCGGCCATATTGGTCGATGTTCGGGTTAGCGCCAACGCCGCACTCCGAGGGCTTTGGCTTCCTGGCAACGAATTCGTGCGAGAGTGGACAGGAGGTAACACGAACTGGCCCGCGACAGACGAGGGAGGCGACTTTGGAAGGGAAGTACGAAGACTACTTGGAAGACCTGACATAGAGTCACGCTGCTGGTTCTTTACCAATGTTGGAGTAAAATCTGGACCTTCGTCCAACGACAAAAACCGAGAAGAGAGTAGGGATTCGAGTTCATCAAGCTGGAAGTTGGGAGAAGTGAGGTACTTGGCTGTGAGACTCAGGGTGCCCATCGGATGAGGGATAGACGGGAATGTATGTGTTTCGTAAGGGAGAGGGGGTGTATTTGGCGCAGGGGGTGCGTCTACCAAGTGGAACGTATATTATGCAGAGGCAGAGACCAAACGAATTTAAGGACGCAAAGACGGACATGAGCACCACGTGGTTTCTAGGGTTCGAATGACGACACGTGGGACTTACCAAAATCAAGTATGTCAGTGGGATAGTCTTCGAGAGATTTGATCCGGAGGTGAATGGTGAGATTTCCATTGCGATAAGGAGTGCTCATCCGACGTCGTAGCTTCTTGAAGAGCTTCCAAGAGGGAAGAATGCGGAGAAGACTGAATAAACTACGAAAGAGGGGTATGCCATGTTTATAGATAGTGGAAGGAGCGATATCGCTTAGCTCAACGCTGTGTTGGGGAGGGGTGTAGGTAGGAGAGAAATTGAGGAGCCAGTTCTCGAGAAGGATGTGTTGTGGAGTGGGGTCCATACGGACACGAGACGAATCAGAGGCAAGGTAAACGAGGACTTGATTGTTGGTCAACTCTGGAACGGATAGCAAGACCTGTAGTTCGAAGGGCGGTGGAGAGGGAGAGGAGGAGACAGCACGATAAATTCTGAGGTGATCCTTGAAGATGTCAGAGTCGGGTGTCTCGATATTGAACTAAGTGGGATATGACAACACAGGTTATGATCGAGTGAGAGTCAGAGACGCGGGGGAGAAAACGCACCCATTTGTCGACCTTTCCCTGAGACTTCGGTTCAGCTGTGATTCTCGCATTGCTCACGACGAGACAGAGCTTTGTGTAGAACCTATGAGCGATCTGGTCGGCCTTCTGGATGTCATTGGACATGGCAAAGACGAAGAGGGTGGTGTAGAATAAGGGTGTCGTAGTCAATTAGAGCAGGGACGACATTAGAGCACGACAATCTACTTGGGCAGAGAGAGAAGAAAAGGAGGTAAATCGAACATCCGCACGCGCTGCTGTTCAAAGTGGTATACCTGAGAAAGGGCACCAACCTATGAACATGACGTAAGCACCACCTCAATCCCTGAGCCTGCCAGATTATTGTCACTGCCTAACCGTGGCCACAGCCTGCTCCATAACCGTGGCGAGTCATTTTGCGCAATTTTCGCGAGTAAAAGATCACCCTGGACTCGCAGAAACTCCGCGATTCCAGTAGACTACCAGCCAAGCCGAGCAAACAAGCATGCCACCCTTCCAGTGGGAATTTCTCGTGGTAATTGACTTTTCGAGCACCCGTCAACCAATCCGAGAACAGCCGCAGGCCTGGTGGAATCAGCCTCGTCCCTGGCACGCAACGTGTACGCAACGGAAACTACTTTCACAGCTTGAATGGTTCTCACCGTGAAGGTGTTTACGAGAAGAGGTTCCAATCGAGTCACTTGTCTTTCGCTGGCTTAATATTTGATATACCACTCAGATGGGAGATCACTTTCTAGTTTCAGCACGGCAAGGGTAGAACGTAGGCCTCGTGTAGACCTACTGGATTGCTTTATCTCTCCCCGTCTTTGCGCCAGCACTCACGCACGGTGACTCCCGCAGTTAGATCGGCGATTCCTTATCGTGTCATTAGCCTCCCACCCGGTGTGTATGGTATGTGTCCGTGACCTGGATTAGGACCTCCTCAAGGAAGCATACTTAACAGTGCTGCGCTATTGTACTGGAGATGTAAAGGCCATACATGGATATGAACGTGCTCGAACAATCCAACCCGCCATGTGATGATGTGAATTTCCTCGTTCTGAGACGTTCATTTCAAGTTTGAAGTTCTGATGATCATAAACCTGTGAAAAATTGCACTATCACTATCATCCCATAGTCCCGGTTCCGACCATTCGAGGCTCCATCATTAAAACCAGTATTCATTCACACACACGCCTCTGCCTGTATGGCAAATGTCTCGCCTAGAGTTCGTTCTCGTACCCGTGAATGCGTGGGAGTTTCATGTCTAATGGAGCGCTTGTGGATATAGATCAGCTGATATGAACCTTCATTACTATTGTTCTCGAATCGGCCACCCAGATCAGCGCCGGTATTCGGGGCCAGCTTCGAGAGAATCCGATCGAAGACGATTAAAATTATCAGGTAACGTCGGTATTGACGACGGAGGATGGGAATTCGCTCATACCCGGAGGTCGATGGCTGCCTATTACCATTCCATGGGGAAAGTCCGCACTGGAACCTATATTCTGACGATATTTCAGCACACTCCGTTCCACGTTTAGATGTCGTGACCTTTTCAGAGGCGCAGTCCTACTGTCTTGCAGCGGTGTGAAGCTGGGCGCAACGCCCACAGGCCATCTTGCGGCCGTCGAGGCTTCCGTTTTGCACGTGCACCGTGAGCGTCGTTGAGATATTGTCGAGTCAGTTTAGGTACCACCTGCTTTTCAAACACCCCGGAAAATGCCTGTACAATAACAGATGGTACTGATGAATTTCTTTCCCTCGCATTCAGGGTCCGGCGGGTTCGATCTGTCCACATGGCCAAGCTCTCGTTATACCAGAGATTTCGTGTGTGTTGTCATCTCTTGTTGTCATTGATCTCTGATTTTACATGATTTTCTCGTGAATTGAGAAGATCGCGCCGCACGAAGGATGGGCGAGGGTAAGAGAATGGGACGAGGGATGGTGATGGTGGCGGTTGTAGGGTAGATGTAAGGGATACACGGATAGGTTGCGCACAAGAAAAGTAGTATCAGTCCTCTTCCCAGACATAGAGGGAGCTTTCCCAAACGCAGTCACTAACCGCCTCCTACACAACATGCGAAAACGAAAAATACCTGAATCCCTAATCCAATTCACCAAAAGAATTCTAACCCAGTTTCTGCATAACAAGTCTCCAGTGGACACGCCAAAGTCGGTAAATGCGCAGCCGAAGTTCGGCCGTATATTTGGTGTTGACTCTAACGAGGTTTAAAACCTTGCAATGACGAGCACTAAGATTTAGATATTACTCCCTTGCGCTTCCGCACACTAAAGACGTTTCATTTCCACCAGAACCACTAGTTGATGACATATACATACAATGCGGGCATTCCCCTCACAAAAATCTATCTGTTGTTTGCCCTACTCAGGCTTTGTCGTATGCTGGTGTGTCACCAAACAACAGAGACACCACCTGGCTAGGGTACCGATCACCATCAAACACAGCCTCCTCAGCAACCTCTCGCACTTTCTGGATCGCTTTCGGGGCAAGTGTGATGTGAGCAGCTGCCAGGTTCTCTTCGAGATACTACTCATGCACGTTATAATCAAGATGGAAAACGAAAAAATCTACTTTTGCACCCACCTTGACTTTTTTAGTTCCAGGAATAGGGATGATGTCTTCTCCCTGGGCAAGGAGCCATGCGAGGGCGACTTGCCCCGCCGTCGCGTTGTACTCTTTGCCAATGTTTTGGAACTCTTCTACCAGTTTCAGGATCTTGGGGAAGTTTTCCTTCGAGTACCTGCGTATCATGAAGTGAAGATCGTCCTTCCCCGAGTAGGTTCTAGGGCCAACCCTGCTGTGGAACTAACCTCGGGATGAACCGCCTGAAATCCCCTTCTTCAAAATCATCCGGAGATTTCTGTCAAATAGTCCCGATCAGTACTCCATCAAAACCTCCAGTATCAGGGAGATTGATGTTGCAACGTCGTAAAATTTGTGTGTACTCACATATCTACCAGTCAACAAACCTCTTCCAAGTGGCGAGTAAGCGATTATCTTGATGCCTAGCTCTCTTGCGGTCTTCAGCACTTCATTCCTCTCGATTTCAAGCTCGAAAGCCGAATACTCGAGTTGAACTGCAGTGATTGGATGAATAGCGTTTGCGCGGCGTAAAGTATTTGCACTGCATTCCGAGAGACCGAGGTATTTGACCTTCCCTTGCCTGTAGTATGGGAATAAGGCTAATAATACCACAGCCGTGGGACGGTATTACGCACTCGACGAGCTTGGCCATGGCACCAACCGTCACCTACATGCAAGAAAATAGACATGTCAGTGGTTAATGTTAGCTATGCATGTACTCCATCACTCACTTCAATAGGTACCTCAGGGTCAGGACTGTTCGCCCATGGATTAGCGCTACTGGCTAACGCGAGAAGGACGTATCGGGAGGGAGAAAAGACTTACCGATGAAGATAATAAAGATCCACATAGGTCACCCCCAAACGCTGGAGAGACTTGTTGAATGATTCCTCCACGTTTTGGGCAGATCCGTCTACGCCATGTTTTGTCGGCCTGTCACGGATGATACCGAACTTGGTAGCGAGGAAGATCTGGTCGCGTTTACCAGTCTTTTTGAACCTGAGAAGTGAATTCGATCATATAGAGTCTCGTTAGTTTGAACTTTAAGTGGGGCATAACACCAACCAATTCATGTACCCACCATTTTCCAATCAGTTCCTCGCTATCACCATAGATATTGGCAGTGTCCCAGAACGTGCAACCACTCTGGAAAGCAGCATCAAGGACCTAGCATCATACCAATTGAGATAAGCAATACGCCAGCCGTGATCAATACCAACCTTCAACCTTTCTTCATCTGGCTCAATATCCCCGTAGTAAGCAGAGATACCCATGGCACCAAAGCCGATGGCAGAAACAGGAGTATTGTCTTTACCGATATTACGAGTAGGGTAAGCCATTGCGTACAGGATCCCCAGGCTGCGAGAGTGCTTGAAAGATCATCAGACATTCTAGATTGTATATAAGTGCACAAGTGTATAGTCTGGTTTGAGTCTAGTCACCGGGTGAGTGACTGCGGATTAAGTTGTAAATACTGCTGACACAAATTTCAAATCATGAACTATTCCGTGCCACGATGCTACCCGGATAAAACGATGTTGGCATTCAGCGAATCAAGCCTGTCGTGCCAAAGCGGAGATGACTTACTGAGCACTTACTAACCATTTGAAAAATATTGCAAGTAGTAGATAAAATTAGTAGTTGCAGTTGGTTTATATGCCGGAGGCAACAGTTGGCCTGACATCTCACAACTCTCACCACCCCGACGAGTGCTAGTGAGCCATAATAAGCTATCTTATCTCCTTGCCCAATCGTAGCATCACTTGAATCCGTCAGCTTACCTAATTCGGACACATGCCGCTGCCTATCACATTCCCTTTCTGAGTGTACTGTCAACTCCCTTATAATACATACCACCTTGGGATAGACCCAAGAGTAGTACGTGTTATGAGTTGTCGGGGAGGTCAAGAACCCTGAAAACTGAGTTGGGTAATCCAAAATGCCATGTGTTATGCTAGCTATGTGGTGTATGGGAGTCGACTCCATATTTGTCTTAGCGCCGAGTCTGCGGCACACCCTGTGTAAATGTCTCAGAGTCTCAGGATACAGATATCAAACCAACGCTAAACGCTGAGTATGCGCGCCGTTCATGTATACCGGACGTTCAAGCTCACTCGATTTTCTGTGTGAAGCACGCTCCCTCGAATTGGGTGTCAAAACTATCCAGATACAGCCTGAGAAATATCCAAAGGATCAAAGTACTAAGTAGTATAACATAACGTTGGCTAGTAAGGATACAAGTCCAATAAATCCAAAATAATTTATATCAATAGATAGTCATCAGCAAGGGAAGGGGAAGGGTATAATGTACGAAAATTGCGGCATATCAACAAGGCCTACTCGCTCTCCTCACTCTCCGCGATCTCAACTAGGGTGTACCAACGTTTCGGGAGATCACGACTGGCGTCCACGGGCAGTTCTTCGTTCTCCTCTGTGATGCATATGTGGATGAGTTGTGTGTGCTCCCATCAGGCAACCTACTCACCTGCGGTACGCACGGCTAGGCGGTCTTCAATAGAACCTATTGCCCTTTCACCGTCTCTTCTAACGAGAGTCTCTCCTTCAAGTGTTATTGTGGAAGTAATGTCATCCCTCCTCAGGATGTCGTAACTCGCTGAAATTCCCCGGTTATTGAAGGCGCTTTTGGATTCAACTGTGACAGACGTACAAACATCAATTCCAGAGGTATTGACTTCTTTACCAAGATCACGCATTGCGGGTGACATATTGCGGTTAATTGCTGCAGTTTAGCTTGAGCATCAGCATTACGAACGGTAAAGCCAATATCGCACCACTTACCGGCACCCTGCGCCAATGACGTCCAGGTCAAGAGGATGACCAATGTAGTCAAGAAGATGTTCGACAGTGTGGAGTTGAAACGGAGCGGCATGACTATAATACTGGAGGTGATGATAGAGAGGGATGGTGCCGTCGAGAACTGCTGAGTTAGTGAAGATTCCGAGGTCTCCCCTCGAGTTTAAATCCCCTGGCTCGCGCATAGGTTTGCAGTGGTGCTGAGACATTTGGTCCCTTTCTAGCCTGACATTTCAACCTCGGAGACTCGGCATTCGGTGTGTCGGTGCCGCAAAAACGATTGTTGACATCCCGAATTTCCACCCCCCGATCATCTAGCAATCTAGGCACTTTGTTCGTGTGCAAGGTTCCGGTTGCCATACCAGCAAAGTGCACTCCTTTTGGTGCTCTACGCACATCTGTGCAGAGCTTAGTGTATCAGCTATGTGCCATAAACCGGAACTCATCAGAAGGTGCGCAAAGAGGGTTACTTCCCCAGTATATCGAGCTGAGAAGATATGTTGTGTTCCAAATAACTTTGCTCGCGGCGACAGTTGCCAAGCGGATAACCACAGGACGCGGC
>QFEL01002309.1:0-34166 GCA_003316195.1 Neoboletus brunneissimus | reverse complement strand
AAGCATCGCAACAACTCGTGAAGCATCTGATCATCACGCTGCTCTTCCCTTGAGTTTGGATCAATGTCCCGTTCCAAAGGAAATGTAAGACTGAACTAACCGCCACTCCACCTCGAGAATTTCATTGAGTCTCGTCAACAACGCGCTATAGCCTCCTGAACGGAGAAAGTCCTCTGTCCAACTGAAACAAGTTAAAACATGTGAACCAGCATTTACCAAGAGAACAAGGCTACCTTGCTACCTCGTTTCTTAGCATGAGTCTCAACTTTTTGACGACTTCTAAATCAAGTGTAGTACTGGAAGACGAGGTCAAGATACTGCAAAACTTTACGGGAGTCACCCCCTTCCCGAGCGCCTTCTCTTTAGATTTGCTGGACACAAGTTCGGTGGGAATTACAGGAGCTTGCGCGCGAGAAAGCGTCTGTGCGGCATCAAATGATACACCTCTACCATGAGATCTGTCTGGATTATCCAAGGTATGGAGGTTGGTAGTGCTCTTGCCGGCAAGGGCGGACCCCCAAAGTCCGCCTCGCCTTGGTTGGCTGTCGGACTCCATTGTGGAGAAAGAGGCATGAGGAGAAGCTATGGACTCGATGCTGCGCGCTTTGCGCACTGTACGAGGCGTGGACGGGGCCACTGGGACTGTGGACGGGTTAACCGTCATAACCTGAGATGACTTGAGCATGGCGGCTTTCACCGTAGCGTCGATATTGGCAAGCTTTGGACGGAGAGTGGGTGGGATTTGGAGATCATCCTGTTCATTCTTTGTCAATATCCGGAAGCCTTCAGCGGGTATGTCACTGACCAAGAGTCTGTCGAACGCCTGGTCAGTGACTACGGGTTCGACTAGGGGGTCCTGCAAAGCCTTTGCTGATTTTGACTTTTCATGTTTTGCCTTGTCTTTGTGAGGCTTCGCTGGCGCTGAAGAACCAGAATCTGGGACGTTCTCCTTTCCGTTGGAGATGTCACCGAGACTGGTGACCATGGTAAATTCGGAGGAAGGTATTCTTTTCAATGGTAATATGCCTTTAAACATGACTAGTGAATGTGGTAGTAAAAAGCTGAAGAAAGGCACGTTGCGCGGTTCAGATTGTCGACGCGTCGGTCACGTGACGATTTATTTTCTGAATTTATTTAACGACATGGAATTACGTAAGTAATAGCATAGCTTATATGGGCGCTGTTTTCTGATTGATGGGCTTGTTAAACACTTTTACCGACAAGATTTGATTGGATGCACCTCCTGCACAATTTCCGTGCGCCCGGTATATAGCCCCGCGGCGTCGAGCCGGACATGACCCCCGCTCAGTGTTTCCAGTCACATCACACCCTCTCTCAAGCTTGTGAGTCCTTCTACAATGTCCGCTAACAAAACGGTCAATAAGAAACTGCAGGAGCGACCGTCGATGCACCACTACCTTAAACGTTTTAACCGTCACGATATATAGGGTGTGTAAGATAAAAATCAGAGAGAATAGACTAATCATCCCCGTCCAGTCTCAGACCAGCAAAAGTAGATTTCTCCCTTGGACATGCAAAAGGTCGCGCCATTCAACTGCACCTCCTCTCGTGTCCCGCCGCTGCCAGGCCGTTTCCATGACCATCAATGCTTGTTGGACATTCCCAAAGTGGCTCTGCTGTCCGACCAACCTCGCTTTAAGTATCTCCCGCTTCATCGGGTCGTCCGTTAGGCAGCCCGCCAAACATATTGGGAATACCAGCGTCCGATCGAGCGCCGACATCGGCAGCTGACGTATAAGCTGGGTGATGATCTCGATGGACTGGATGATTTCTGGTACACCTGCAAACCCATCAGCAAAGGTCCCATCTTTTTATGCACAGTTGTCACCCCTACCTGGAATCGGATCGCTCAATATTGTGTGTAGATACAAGAGTGCTGCCTCCCGGTATATGTTTGCCACTAGTTGTCGCGTGTCAACTACGGCTGGAATTCCTGGAATTCCCTTTAGATTCGAGTCCTCACCGACAGGGAGGTCTGGGTGCAATGGAGTTAGATCGGCTTCCCGGGGGTACATTGGTTCGCATGACCGAAGGTGGCTCTCCACGATATTTCCGCGTCGGATCAACTCTTTCATACTCAGGCAGCCTTTCCGCATCTCCTGTGTTTTCCAACACGAGAGGGTGGAAATCTCGGCGATACCAAGCAATACTTCGTCCGGACATCCAGTGAGGTTCTCCACCCGAAGGTCCGAGTCTTCTTTGGCGCTCATACCCGAAGTAGCCGACCAGAAGCCTCCTCCCCCCCGATACAATCGTCGATAGAAAGCCAAGTGTTGGGGTATAGTATGCAGAGTAATCGTTGACATGACATCCAACCACTATCAACGGTGAATCAGCTATAGATTGGGCGTTGTTCAGATGCACTCTCACCATAGTGGCTTTCATCGCTATCCGCGCAGCTTGGCTCATGCCCATCATGGCCAGTTTGGGATTTTCGTGTGTTGGGATTCCTGTTTGAACCATCCAATCATTGGCAAAATCAAGCATCGGCCGCCAGTCAGTCACGCCTCCGGAAAATAAGGAGAAGCCGAGGAGGTGCAGCGCAGTGTTGGCGTCATCCTCCGTCAGCATTCCTTCTCGAGATTTATACAGTTGTGCGTGGGCAGTATCAAAAAATATTATTGCCGGCGAGTTCTCCAGAGTGATGTTTACTGGTTCTAGCCCTCTGGCGGCCCGAATCCGCATGTTATGGAGACTGGCTAGGGCACATATGGCGTTCGTCAAGGGACCTTGCGGGTTTTGAGATACAACCTATGATTGATTCATCAGTCCAGTTCTAGGCAAGTCCGGGTTTTGGTCAAGAAATCTTACTGAGTATATTGCGTTTGCAACAGAGTTGCCCGTAAATGCGAACAATGACTGTCTGACATGCTCAAAATAATAGAATACGTGCTCGCTTTGGAGCGGATGTGCTGATAACGCAGTGGTTTCATGGTTAAATCCGAGCGCCTGTGGGCTGACGCTATCAAATGTGTTGTCAAAAAGCCCAAGGTCTTGTGGTGACGGATGCGAGGAGGAAAGTGATGTGGATGGTGTGTATGGCGAGTGACTCGTAAGATGCGGTAATGACGGGTCAATCAGCGGCAAAGTCATATTGAAAGGTGAGCTGAGTGGTAACCCTGGATTTCTATCTTAGTCATTGAACAGAACCTGGTGAGCACTCTCACCGAACATTGACATCATTGGGCTTTCGCTCTGGGCCTGCACCGGGGTGGTGTCGACAATCGTAAGATTAGGTGCCCCAGGATCATTGATGAAGGGAGNTTATTGATCCACTCGCAGGGCCCTGATATTGTTCTGTAGCAAAGACTGTCGACGACGATGACGACGACGACGTGGCCTGTATTATAGAAGAACGTGGTTGACCCCGGATGAGGCCAGCTCGGGTCAACTTCGCTTTGATATCTGCTTTATAAGCTTCCACAGCTCGTTTATCCTGAAGGCAAGTTAATAAGTATCAGCAGTAATACGAGGTGACACACCCGCATCCAATCCGGACGCCTTGCTCCCCACCCCAGACACTCGATCTGCAGCCGCCTGCATGTATGACAGGAGTCGCCTTCGCGCTGCTCGTCGCATTTCTTCGAGGGCTTCGTAAGGGGGAGAACACACCATCGAGTGGTCGACTCACTTTTCTACGTAGCCGACAGGTCCTGGTGGCCGGACTTTCATCAGCTGATAGCAGTGATGAAGAAACGGAGGGTACACGAACCAACATCCGCCCCTTCCTGCTGACCCTGGTCGGGGAAGGTCTAGTGGCATTCTATTGGGTGTTCCACGGCTGCTCATGTTCAGTGAGTCTGCTCCATCTGACGGTCTTGACGTCAGTGAGGATGTTAGAAGCGCCGGGGATGTGTTGCTGGAGGGGGTTTCTGGCGAGGGGGACTGGCTGCTGTTGGAGGAATTTGAGTTCCCCGACATGGTACTACCCAGGCTAAGTATCGTTGCGTCAGGGGGATCGAGGGAAGAGCTTGTTAAAAAGCGGGAGTGATAGGTGGATTGTCGTCGGTAAAGCAGTGATGGGAGGATCGGAAGATGAGGAAGGAAAATCGCCGATTTGAAGGGGAACGTAGGAGGCACTCGGGGATATAGATTGGGCAGGTTCGCAAAGGAGAATGCGGCGTGATGGCATTGCCACGGGCAGGTTAAAGAAGCTGATCAAGACAGAGGAACAGTACTAAGGGGCCGGAAGTCTGTGCATGAAACCATATCGGTCGGTCGTGAAGTAATTCGGTACGGCCCTCGGGTACTAACGCCGCAGAGGGCTATGGCAAGTTCCCGTCGGTGCAGATCCAGCTGCGACCACGGGTGATCCCCCCCGTCTAGATTGTGTCCATGCATGTAACGCCTGTAGATTGTGTCAGATGAGTCTCTTGGGAACGCTTCTCGAAATAATCATTCATCCAAACCTTTAACGTATTCGTCATCCAGGGCGGACGGCAACTCTTCTTATTTCCTTCTCAAGCTCATTAGCTAAGCCTCCGAGCTCAATGGCTGAGGGGCGAGGAAGCGAGGCATGAGCCGAGGCCCAGGGCTCGGTTCCCCATCCTGTACAAAATGCCATCCCTACAGGAGGACAACCCACCCAAACAATACCCCCAAGGCTGGAGAGATAAAAAGGCACTCTGTTGACGACGCGCATTCGGGTCCCGGAATTCATTATAGCCGTCACGTCATTGGTCTCCACTCACAGCCGAGTACTATCTTTGTCTCCCAACGAAACCCGATATGCTGCTGCCTTTTACCATACCTGGAAAAGATTGTGCTGAAACCCGGTGTACTGCGATAGCGTGCAGTGAAAAGAGCGTGACCCCGTAGATACGATCAACGCGAGGCGTTGGCCTGGGGTGTGTATTGTGTGCAGACCCTATCCACCCAACCACTTAAATACCGTCTCTCCCCAGCCTGCCGCTCAAGAAGACGAGCCACAGAGCCCGGATCGCCATCCCCACATATTGTAAATCTTCCACTGTCGGATGGCATGGGGGAAACTGTTCGGTCCAACGGTGGGAGGAGGGTGCTCGTGATCGGATCGCAAGCTTCGGTGCTGCGGGTTCTCCGTCGTAGCTGGGAACGAGTCGGTGATGTGAAGGTTGAACGGACGAGTTTGGTAAACGAAAGAAATAATAATAAAACGAAACGAACGGACAAGGAAAAACCCCGGAGGATATCACCGACTGATGAGAGACAAGGAAGGACTTGTCAGACGGATAAACAGCAGGTGCAGTTCCTTGAATGCCGGGGCCAGGTCTTCTCCGACTCGTCTCAGATAGGGAGATTAAATATGAATCCATCTGGCAGGTCCCGGTTCCTCGACTGTCCTAAACGACGGGGATCAAAATTGGCAATACATGCAATCGCTGGGCATCCACCATTGGCAAGTGGAGGTCATTTCGCCTCCCCAGGGAGCTTCCAACGTTCCAATCCCAAACGGCGTAAGCGTTGCCCAGAGCCTAAGGCACCTCTATAAACAGGCACACACATCGCATCACGGCAAATTACCGTGAGCCTCTGGCTCAGCCGCCCATCTCTGGGCATCTTCTTGCGCCAGATTGTTTATGGAAAGATATGCCCGGGTCCTTGATTCGGTTCAGGGATAATGCCAGGCCGTACGTAGCGAGGTAGCAAATATGTCAACAAGCCGTGGTATTGACCCCATCCTGACTGTCTTCAAGCCGCGTCACCCCCCTGGCATAACCGGCCCCCCACGGCCAGGTGAGTTCAATCGTTTAACCATGAGTTGCAGGTGGCGGCGTCTTTCGGACACGATTGCGATGACGATGTTGTCTCGAGCACAGGACAGTAACACTGCAGCCACGAACCTCAGCTCCAGCAGAATGAATACCCACGACAAAGTTAATGCTTGGCACTTATGATTTTAGAGCGAACGAGCCCTGATACCCTTGCCGCATCCGACAATGATATAATTTTGATGCGGATTGCCAGGCAACTGAGTCTTCACGTACGCCGTAAGCCAAATGTATATACAATAACTTGAACAACTTATCAGGACTGCCGCAGATCTGATCATGCTACGATTGTCACCCACAGCCTCTGGCTTAACAGGCCTGTGCAAGGTTCATTATTCGGAGTGCGGGCCATCGTTGATTCGCTCTTCCCACGAGAAGTGGAGCGTGGCTGTGGCGTCGATGTTCCGGACACTCTTCTCAAGTTTGACTTGCTGTCTGCGGGATAAATGCGGTGATAGTGTCTTGGGGATGCTGTATCAAAGTGCCCCTGATTCATCCGACAATTCAAAAAAAATTTGATTGGTGATGAGTGCATGTAATGAGTACAGCTTGGAGTGGGGGTATTTTCCGTGATGAGCCAATCAGTACAAGCCAGCATTCCGGTGTCCAGCAGTTGAGAGAATGCTCGTGGTGTGAAACATGCAGATGGGGTGAAATCGTACAAGGGAAAAAGGGTAAGACGACCATGACCAGTCCGATAGCATAATAAAGCAAGAGAATTTAAGAGTTAAACGGTAGCAGATGGACATCTATACGAGTAGCATTTCCGCTTCTCGCATGACCTGGCGCCAGTCGACGGCCCCCCGGGACCGTCGTTTCCAGACCTCTTGAATGAGATACGATACCTGCTGAGAATTTCCGATCGAAAGGCCTTGCTGCTCTTGGAGGCGTTTTAGGAAGTAGGCTTGGTGAGCATACTCCTCGGTTAGACAACCACAGATACAAATGCTGAAGACGACGCTTCGGACCACCGCACGGCCAGTGGGGCCATCCTCGGCGTCCATCAAGCATTTGACCGTGTCGTTCACTGCTTCCATGATTTCGGGACATCGCGGGAAGTCGCCAGAGACGACGGAGTGGAGGTAGACATATGCCGATGCACGAAAGACTTCTGAAGTGAGACGGCGCTGCTGGGCGCGTGCTTTCTCTCCACCGTCGACAGTGAACTCAAATTCGCCCGGGTACGAACTGGGCTTTTTCAAGATCTCCTCTATCCTATGGGCGCGCTTGACTAGTTCGTTGACGCTAAGGTCGCCAGCTTTGACATGGGCGTCCTTCCAGTTGGCCAAGCTGGCAATCTCTGCGAGGGCAAGCACGATGTGGTTCTCGCAGCCCATGACGGACATCATTGAATACTCCGTCATTGGGACTACGGGCTCGTCGTCAAAAAAGGCTGATTGCGGGGAGAAGAGTTCTCGGATAACTTCCAAGAAGTATGGTTCTCTGACGAGGGTGGCCGACGCGAGGACGTCAAACCAGATGGATGTTTTGATGATAAAGCGGAGACTCTCCGAGCAGTAAAGGAGGACTCTGCGTGGACCTCCCCAGCGAGGGTCGTTGAGGACAGAGAGAGAATATTTGCAGGCAGCATCGAGGAAGGTTTGCCATTGACCTTTGCCACCACTGAAGAGAAAGTAGGACACGATGCACAAGCCTGCAAGGGCGTCTCCTTCAGTCAAGGGACTCTTGAAGGAGACCATCTGCATGCTGCGCAAGACCTCTACGTCTTCTGGTTCGATGACGCCAAGTCGGTCTTTTTGGGTACTCTTGCGATGGAGGTTGGAGAGGAGGCAGGCAGCTTGGCGAGCATTGTCACTTGTATGGATCAACTTCCAGATGATATCGTCGAGATTTTCGCTTGCATGAAGGTATTGCATGCGAAGGACGTGTTTCATGTAGTAGTCCAGGGCGGCGTTCTGGCGGTCGTCGACCAGCCAGGGATAACGATCGAGGGCAGGTGCGGGGGTCAAGAGGTAACCCGAAGAGACGACATCAAAGTCTTCGTCCTCGTGAACGGTAGCATTATACAATCTTGAAAAGTCGCTGGTATGTGGGCGTTGGAGAGCGATTGAATGGTTTGGCCCTGCAAGGAGGGCATTGAGCACTATTATACATACAAATACTTAGTAACGATACGAGGTCTTACATGAATCTAAGCTATTGTTAACAGGAGGCGAAGAGTATGAGACAGCAGGCAGGAGGACTTCGTGGTATTCACTTCGTTCCAGAGGAGAGTCGGGGCTCAACTCGTGCATGACGGGTAGACCTATGAAAGGGTTGAGTAGGAGAGACGGGGTGGGGGTGGGGAGCCTTACGATCGTTATCGGGGTAACGGTCCGTGCGAAGAGGGTATGAGGAGGGACGCTCATCGTTGGTGGAGGGAATGGAGAGGGTGGGGGTCTGGGGGCTGTTGCTCGGGGATGCATAATCCGTTGACAATGTTAATATCTGTGGCTCCTGTTCGGCGGCGCGGGGTGCGGTGCCGGAGTGGCCCTTGATCATGCCCTGGGATGCGAGGAAGGTCTTGATCTTTTCGCGCAAGTCGAGGACATTGCGGGTCTCCTGGGGGGTGTGAGATGGTGTGTGGTGGGAGAAGGGAAGAGGGACGATACCCGAAGCCACTCTGGACGCTTGGCACCGAAGCCAAGGCATTGAAGACGGAGGCGCACACAGGTGGAGCAGCTGCCCTCGGCATTCATCTGCTCGTCGCACTTCTGGGAGGCAAGGTCAGGAGGGGTACAGGGGGTGGAGGAGAGGGGGGGACCTTGCGACGGATTCTGCAGGTGTAACAGCCGGACTTGGCGCGCACAGCGCCTTTTGTTTTTGGTGCGCCGGGTCTCCTTGGCTGTGGGGACTTGGGCGCGGGGGGCATGGATGGGGAAGGGCACGAGAAGCGGGGTAAATGAAGGAGAGGGACGTATCGTTGTCAGTAGTGGGAGGGGAGCGGAGACGAGGGGTGCATTGTAGGCATAGGGCCAAGGTATAAGTAAGTCACGTACGAGGAGAGCGGGAAAGGACTGGGTGGTCTGTCAACACAACGAGTTTCGGGGTCTCGCTCAGGTCAGCATTGCCGACACCCCGATTTCAAACTGGGGTCATTTGATCCCGTCCTCTGCACGTTCCCCCAGCCTCGTCTCTCTCACAACGGTACTGCATAAATACGCGCCCACTCCTCCCCTGCCGCTCGTGTCGGAGACCACCGGCATCCCCTTGGGTCACCGGGGAGGACCCCCAGGAACACCCACTATGCCTCAAATTGGCCCGGCCAACTTCCGCGCTTGTCGCAGCTGTGCCGATACGCCACTTATCAAACACGTCCACCGACAAAGTTCGCCTCCCCCTGGACCCATCATTCATCAAACATTTGCCATTTCATCCTCATGAAGCCGCAGCCTTCTCCCCCACAGCCAACAGTCCCACCACCAATAAAGCAATACATACATATACACATACATACGTACTAGTCCCCATCCGACCAGGGTGCCCGTGACATGACCCATATGCCTGACGTGGGAGCGAGCGGTACAATTACAACCCATCCACACCCCAACTCGGTAGATAATGCCGTCATCCGTTAACTATCCGTCCGATATCGGTCCACCACTCGGCCCACTGATGCTCAAGTTCCTCACCTTGTGCCTCAGTCCGCTGCTCGACGTCCCTCCTCCCTGCCCCGCCTCGCCCCCAGCAGCCCCCTTCGACGTCTGATTTGCGCTCGGATCTCCAGGGACAACACCAGCACCAGTTCTCCTCGCTATCAATGCCCGCACTGCACTCAGCCACTTGATCTCCTCCTCCTCGCTCGGTGCGCACAACAACAACGTCCGCTTCGTCGTCACTATCTTGAACGTATACGATCCACACGCATAATTTCGGTTCTCCGGTGGTCCCCCCGAGGCTTGTGTACTCATCACTGGCGGAGGTATCGCTCCACCGAGCTTGTGCGACTGCATGTCGAACTCTAAAGCGTCGAGAATCTCAGACACAGAGAACTGCCTGTGTGGCTTCGTGTCCTGCCAATATCCGATCCAACATGCATACGTCAGCCGTGCCTCTCCGATCACTTCAACTCAACCTACCATGTGACTCCCTGAATAAACTAATTTTTCTCCGTATAGCACGAACCATCGCTTCCGCCAATTATGTCGTTTCGAACCGCATTTCATCAAGTAGCCGGACACAACTATCTTTGCAATCGCATCCCTCGTTGGACCCGCTGCACGAGTAGGCGAGTGACCGATCGTCGGTCGATTCTGCGAAGACGTCGAGTATGTCCGCTGAGCACTCGGCGACACATCCTCCGAGTCAGAGGATGTGATATTTTGGGCATGCAACGGATGAGTGGGAGGTGGTGTTACCGTGGCACTGCGACTGACCATCCCTTGAACCTCTGGTATCGTTACCGGCGTATTCAGCGACGTTTGAGTCGAAGTCATCATCAGGGTCTCGCGCGCATCCTGAATGGCCGCCACCCATCGCGGTACCTCTTCAGGGTTCTGTGCCCGAAGATAAAACGTTCTGACAGACGTGACAACCCCAAAAGTGTACGGATGCTTCTTCAACACGACTTGCGTGCACGAGTGCACATCGCTCAGATTCAGCAGTCGAAGAAGCTGGTACTCCGCGGAGGTCTTGTAGTATGCCAGATGTGCTGGTCGTAATACAAACCATCTCTTCTTCCAGGTCTATAATAACATCCATATTAAGCAATACACGAGTACTTGGGACACACTCACCTTGCGCCGCTCGCCCTTCTTCCAGAGATAGCCAGACTTGATGACGCCTTCATTCACGGAGTCCTCAGTGCGCTGAGACTTGTCCGCCGTCTTCCACGGCCCTTCCTCTTCCTCGTCATCTTCTTCCGTCTCCTCGCCGCTCCCCGATGCACGCTCCGCGATCGAGGAGAGTGGTGGTTGTGAGCTGCTGCCAGACAGTAGCGCTCCAGTAGAACCCATCGATTGTGAATGTGTGGGAGACGCCAAATCTGGCGACGCGACAGAATCTGAATCAGACTCTGTTCCGGATACATGCGCCTGCGCAACTGGTGGACTCTGCGATTCCCCAGATCAGGACAACGTATCGAGGGTGAGAGACAGTGAATGGATCACACCTTCTTGGGCTTGGCGGCAGAGTGTACAGAGAGTTTCCGCTGTATCTCTTGTGGAGAAGGCGGTGCTGCTGCCGAGGGCGACATCCTCAGGCGCGGAGGGGTAATCGTTGGGTTGCAATCAAGAGCTGTCTTGTCCCTCGGGCAATATGGGCGCAACTTTTGGACACACTGTCACACGCGTGATTCGTCACGACATCCTCCGAATCTGCGACGCGTTCGGACTCGGAGCCAGTATTTACTCGCACACAATACTCTAGGTCGATAGTGGTAATGAAACGTACAAGTTCTTCACTGTCAACGTTGCAATTCGTTTGCGAGCTCTACCTGCCCATCTGAAACCACGTTCGTGATAAGATAATGACACATTCCTAATCGAGAACCAGCCATTGTGATCAGATAAACCCCGATTCGTCGTACTTCAGCCAAATTGTCCTCCGACGACTACCAGTACTCTTGAACCTCAATCATGACATTGTCCGTGCAGGAAAAGTTTGACAAAGCCGTCAAGTATGTCCAGGGTCTCCCCAAGGACGGCCCGTACCAACCTGGCCAGGACACCAAGCTCAAGGTAGGGTATCTTCTTCGAGATCAATTGCGATCAGCTGAAACACTCGCGTTAGTACTACGCATACTACAAGCAAGGTTCGTGTCCTGGAACAGTCGATGCCGAATCTCTTTCTGAATGCTGCATTCAGCAACCGAAGGCGATGTGAACATCGCGAGACCAGGCCTGCTGGACTTTGTTGGAAAAGCTAAATGGTCAAAACGTTCTCCGCTTCTCTGTGGCCATGCTCAATTTCACATGTCCACGTAGGGATGCCTGGAATGGCGTTAAAGGCACAAGCAAGGAAGACGCTCAAACCAAATACGTCGAGTTGCTCGTCGTGGTAAGATTATCTCGTTATATTGCCAGAATTTACCTGATAGTTGAGCTCGATGACAGGACCTCGACAATATCACACCAAAGTCCGAGGAGCTCGAGAAGCTGCTCCAAGAACTCAAAGAGTAGACGAGGTTACTCGTGCTGTATGAGTAAGCACATGTAAACGTACAACCAAGGTAGTTATTGGGAATGGGCAAACCCATCGTGGTCAAATCGCCGGTGACATCGTGTGCAGAGTGCATTCATTTTGAGCACGCAGCATGAACCTGAACATGGCTGGACTGGAGCAACAGGAAAGTCATGTGTTGGAACAGGTCTTTTCACTGTTTCCAACACGAGGCAGATAACACCCCGGCGTCTGTACCACATCGTTGGCGCTGCGAGAGGAAGGGGTGTTCGAGGACCTCACCCTGACACAGCTGGGTGGCTCCAGCCGCCCAACTTTCCTAATCAAGACATAGTTCAAGTGACTGACAGGGAAATATTTGGTTTTGGAACCCTCGAGTCGGTCCAAGTTCGCCGGTAGGAGATGGCCAATGGGGTGAAGCTATAGAGTCTGAGAGATCTAACTGGCATAGCCGGCAACGTCTCCGCCGGGTTTCCACCGTTCATCCAGCAATTTCAAGATAGCAATCGGCCCAAGAAGAGTCCAATAGATACAGCATCCACGTCAGCCATTAGGTAAGGAACAGTGAGAGAACGATTGAACCTTGTTTAACAGGTCTTCTCAAAATTATTGTTCGGACGAACAGTGGAGCGTTGCGCCGTTGCGCAACGAGGTTGACTGCTGTGAATCTATGTGTTTTGCGGACCATGCAGTTAATGAGCACAAATGCTTAGTATGGTTCGCTCTATGTTTCTCGACAGCATCTCAATTTGCTCGATCAATTAATTTGGCCATTCTCACACACACACCACAGACGAGACCTACTATGATACGCCGCCGGTGACGTGGTCTTACTGAGGTAGATATGTTGTTCACGAATGCCAATCAGGGAGCCCTGTTACTGATCTAGTACAATATAGGTAAGTGCCAAGCAGCCAACTTGTCTTGTGAGCACCTAGACCTCCAATTTGCCTCAAACAACTAAGGTTCCTCGCTAGCGGCCGGTGAGTGCCTCCCACGTTGGTGCCTTACCGCTTGCAGTGTGAGGGTTTTTTCTTCCCTCGACAACAGCTGCCACAGTAGCATCGTTATTTTCTGCCTTGCCCAATTCCGACAGGCATCTCAACCTGCCGGACGCGACAATGCTTGCGACAATGACACAGCGGTGTGGTCGTTCACAACCATCGTTCTGGGCATCCAGCGTGTGACGCATCATCGTTGCTACTCTGCAGGTGGCTGCCGTCCTCGTGGACGTGCACAAGGCTGAACCCTGTCTCTTCTTCGGAGCTTAAGCGCCCCTTTTCGGAGAATCGCTCCTTTCGACTGTCCGTCTACTTTTAGACGCGGCAGTGGACGCGCTAGACTTTATCGGGATAACCTTCCATGCCAGCCACTGATCACACAGCACGCCAATGGGCCCAGAAGCAACGTACGTTTTTGAAATAAACAAGCTCATAGCATCACACGGCTTCCACAGCATGGCAGGCCCCAACGGCCGATGTGAATCGATGAATGGTTTCTGATATGGACGACAAATGACAAGTTCTGCCGACGAAAGCACCATGTGCAGGTCCATGTATGCGTCATGGTGATTCCCCCGCTGGACCGGCGCGAAAACGCTTCCGTGTGCATGGAGCCTTGCGCCTGCCTGTGCCGTCAGACTGTTCCCGATCGTCGTGTATGTTACGGTCGCGACCCAAATTTTTTATTATAAAAAAGAGCCGTCTTCGACTCGTGCTTTGCGCCTGCCCGACCTTCCCTCTGAGACTCGGGATGATACTTATCCGTCCGTCTTTGCGATATTATTTTTCTCAGCCGAGTATGGATCATGTGAACCGTACTACCGACGGTCGCCCCTGTGAAGTTGTTGACTTGTGCGCGGATCCCAGGTTGTCATAATCATAATTAAAAAGAAAAAGAAGAAAAAAATCTTCCTCCATCATCAGTCAACATGATATGTGTTCACACCCTAACTTGGGATAATAAATAAATAAATTTTTATTCTCGGACTGATCTCCGTCTTTTTGGCAGGCAGGCCGCATCAGGCCGTATGTCGTGGTTCGCTCATGTCCGCAGTAGTACGGTTGCTTCGCGGTAGAACTGCAGCGGTGATTTCGATCCCGTCAGATGACTCGGAGTCTCCCCTAGATGGCAGACCCGGCGACTCAGGTTTCGAGCGGTGGCCTGATTACACAGTTCGTTCCGTCGCATCCCGACTTTTGTTAGCACCCCTCCACATGGGCGTCCGTAGTCGTTCTCCCAGTCACCAGGTACCATACAAATACAAAGGACTCCGATCCATTGTTGACAACTAGGTTGAGCCGCCGGCAGTGTGCGCATCACAGCAATCACTGCTTTCACCTCCCGTCACAGTCTGGGTACTTGGCTTGATTTGTGCATGAGCAGCGGCTGCCAAAAGGACGCGTGAGAGATCCCTGTTATCCATCCCACTTGTTGTCACGAGACGTCCTGAAATACGAAGTCGCTTGGATTTATGAGAGCACCGGCTCGTACGACGGTTGCTTTCTAGAGGGTATCGAGGTAACAAGCCCATAGAAAGTAAGAGAATACACACACTGTCGCCGACTATGATACAACGCAGCACGGTTCATACTGTGACCTACAATCCTCACAGGGTAAATTCAGGCAGTGGCGGAGCAAAGCGTCACGAAACATGTCCAAAATCGGGATTGGCGATAAATAACGAGGCACGCGGAGCGACACCGTAGTGTATCGTCGGTCGCGTCCGTGATGGTACTTCTTCACGATGGCGGGTGTTTCGAGGGAGAGGAATTTGCTGCGAATCTACTTCTCGAGACAACCTGCGCTCGTATGCTCTGACTCTACTGGCCACGATGGCACCCTTCTCTGGGGATGTCAGATTTGAATTTGGTGACATCAGAGAGTCAGAGGGCGTCTCTGCGTCCATGAGCATGGCGGGGTTTGCTGGGGCTAATGCTGACGGTGGCGGATCAACGTGGGGTGAATCGCTTGACAGAGAGATCTCTGCAAGCGTATAGTTGTCAAGAGCAAACATCCCTTGTTTGGTTATTTCCGCGGAACCCAGCGAGAGCGCGCGCCGGGAAGTTGATCCGTCAGATGCGAGACGCTGAACCACGTCATAGCTGTCCCCAAGGTGCTCCGCGGAATTGGTATTCGCCGTGCGTCCGCTGTGAGCGGAAGACACTGATCTACCGTGTTCGACAGGTGTATCAGCAGGTGTATCATTGGAACACGTAGGAGTGGGAGAGGATTTCTTCGTCTCTTCTAATGGGGCAAGCGGAGGGGCGGGTGTTGGGTCTCTGAAGTCTAGCGGCTTGGATGATGTTATCGACGCGCGACGATCAAGGAGTGGTGATTTTGTTATACGTGACCACCAGCTATCAGGACGAGATAGAGATGGTGAATGAGATAAGGTGGAGCCTGAGACAGTCGAATATCGAAGAGCGGATGTAACGGGGTGTTGATCAGACAAACGTGAAGCGGTAGGACTATGGGTTGTTGGAGAGATGTTGGGTGGTGGGGAGAGTGCGGGATTGTCCGCATGACCATAGAATACTTTTCCGTGCGAAGGTTCTTGCAGAGGCGGAAGCGAATTAGAAGGATCCGAGAGGGATGTGTGGGAAACTTCTCTGAGGGGGGTGAGCATACGTGAGCGTACAGAGAATGGCCAAACGGAATCCTGAGGGGCCAATGCGGTCCACTCAAAATCGTCATCTTCATCGCTTCTCGGAAGATAACTGTCATAATTTGCGTTCTTCTCGGGTATGCCAGGGCGCAAATTGAGATCATCATATTCGTCGTCCTGGAGAGAGTCCTCGAAGGGGTCAGTATATGACCAGAAACTTCCTTCTCTCCGATGGATCGGGTGCGAAAAAAATTCGCTGTGGAGACTTCCTTGACGAATTAAACCTTCTTGACCCCCCTCACGGGGATAATCGATCTTCTCCCATTCAGAATCCTCTTGATCTACACCAGATCCGCTTGGCTCACGGCCAATCACCCCGCGTACCAAGGCACTCACAGAGCGGAGGGACCAGACGCTTGTCGCTTCACTGCCTTGTCTTTGCACGGTACTCGAGTGTCCACCCCAGCCAAACGATCTGGTGTCTTCATCTGCAAACATGTCCTTCCGGGGTCGACGCAGCCTGGAACTAACTTTGCTGATGCCGAGTTGGGCGAGAATATCCGTTATCACACCTAGGCTAGTAATCTCCCCGACCCCTTCATTGGTCTGTCCGTCGAGCGGTGCCCCCTCTGGTGTAGCACCGCCCACCGGTCCCGACGACGACGAGAATTCGGGGTCATCTGCAAGCGGGAAAAATCTCTTGGCTGTCCTTCTGTTACGATTATGCAGTCGTTCCGCATAGTATATCATTGCAAGTCCACTTGCGACAACCACAAGAACTCCAAATGTCGTCCCGAGTGCGATAGCAATAGTACGGCTGCTTGAGCCAGAGGATGAACCAGAAGTGTATGAGGGAGAACTTGACGAACCCCCGAGAGAGGCAGTACTCGTTCCTCCGTTGGAATTGGGGTTTGAACCAGTCTGTGTTGACGCTGGAAATGAAGTAATGGCAGGCGTCGAACCAGGAGAAGGTGCACTGTAGGACGTAACCATCGAGGACGTCGCTGGATTATATATGAATATGGATGGGGATGCCGGGGAGGAGGAACCATATCCTAGCATGAGCGATATGGGTGGCCGTTATCGTGATCATGAGATTCAAGCAACTTACCAAAGCAGAATAGCACATAACCACCTGCTTGGATTGCAAAATGGTCTTTCCTTTGACCTAACTGTGCGAGCGCGGTAACACTATTCCAGACCATGGGGTTCTGGCCCGTGTCCAAAATCCACCCATCGCTGTAGGTCGTCTGGAGCTGCGCGTCGCCGCCTCCGTGGATGAGGATTTGGCCATCAGAAAGGACGACCGCGGCAAAGTCACGACGGGGATTGGGCAATGATTTATTTGAGATGGAGAGCATCTCCCAGACAGGCGGATTTTGTGTGGTGTTCAACGACCGTATCGTGTTCATGGGCATGAGCTCGGAGCAAGACACACAGTATCCCCCAAGGACCAGGAGGCGTCCGTCTGGTAGCACGAGTGAGGCGTGGCCATAAATATCGGGCGGCGCGCTGCTCGAGGATGGCAACTGGACGAACTCTGAACTGGATGGGGAGAAGGCGTAGTGCTCACGGAATGCATTTCCAGAGCCATCCGCCTTCTCACCGCCAATGATCCACGCCTTACCGCTTGTATAGGATGAGGAGTGACGGATCCTGCGCATTGGTTCATTTTCCCAATTCTGTGGTTCCATAAGGAAAGATGGACTGGACTTGTTAGAGGTCAATAGTAGACCTGACGAGTCGTTGAGGGTTGTGAGAACTGTCGGAGAGTTGGGGTCTGGTTGACCCCCGAAGATCAAAAGTTCGGTGGGACTGAACGCGGACAATGTGTGCCAAGCAAGGGCAGGCGATGAGTTACTGGAGAAAAGCTGCCATGGGGGAGACGAAGAATTAAAGGATGTGGAGAGATCGAGGACTAATAGGTCGGATATCTCTGGTGCAGAGGTGTATGAGTATGAGTTGAATGGATCGCTTAGTCCGCCCTGAACGTATAGCGTGCTCTCCAACAGAGCGACTGCTTGTGCCCATCTATTGCGAATGAGTGCCACTCATATAGATGAGTAAGTGGGAATACTCACCTCGGGGACGGGGTGTATTGCGCAAGAACTGTTGGCGAGAAATACAGGGTGTATATTACAATCTGGTAGATCATCGAGTGTAATTATGGCGATAAGTTACGGGGCGTCGTGAGTTCTGTTCATCAGGTTCGTGAGGATGGTTGACTTTTCCGTTGTTGAACCGCGCGGATGTTGGGCTGCTTTTGGACACCCGCGATCAAGTCAGTCCTCGGATCAACAATTTCCAGAAATCTATTTTCATGTGAAAACACAATCGTCCTTGTAACTTTGCATATGTTCGAGTCTCTATGTGCAAAACATTGGCATGTGTTGGGGAAGCGCTTTGGGCGGGGCCCAGTGACTGCCGGGTTGCAATGGGGCTGGCATTAGCCAACAGCTATTCTCCTGCTCAACATGCCAGGTGATTCCAGACGACAACGCAGCAGCTGGGCAGTTCATCGTGTAAACAAGTGACATTCCTTGTCGTCCGCTTTACACCTCACTTGTGTGGAACGAGCGGTGGTGGGTTATAATGATCATACGATTTGATTGCACCATGGCACTACGTAATCCAACTGGGGTAGTTATTTCTCGACACTGGAGGTCGAGTCACTACACTTGGTTAAGTGCGTCTCACAAACCTAAGAGGCACATCGTTAATGCCCAACGTCAGTTGAATCTTCGCCTGCACTACCCGTTCTCGCCACTCATCCACAGTCTCAACCCGGCCATTCGACTGCACCGCAAGCAACGGCTCGACCCGCCATTCTCGCAATAACGACGCGAGGAAGCACACCCCTTCTGTAGTTGCAAATTTGCGACCGAGGCACGCGCGAGGGCCTGTGCATTGAAGCCATCAATGAGACGGATCTACAGAGATGAACTGACTCTACAATACCGATACTAAACGCTGTGTATTCCTCCGACTCATCCTTTTCATCCGAGTCTCTCTGCCTTCTGTACCATCTCGAGGCTCGGAATTCGTCGGGCTCGGAAAAGTAACGTGGATTATACTCTAAAAGATGTCAATCCAGATTGTAGTCAAGAGAACGTCACATTATGTGCTCACGGACGCCAATCATGTCCACCACAACCTTAACACACCATCGGCCGTCAGTTCACAATAGGGATTCCAGGTGATGACTCACATGGGTGCCCTTCTTTATAGACAACATTCTGGGTTTATCGCCGTCAGAGATGTCCAGGACCGTGTCGTATTTTACCTCGCGGACCAGGAAGACTCCTGACGCTACAATGCCCCAAACATTCAGATGGAGTCGAAGGACAGAGCTTTGTTACTCACGGAACATTCGGATCCCTTCGTAGTATGCTGCAAGTACCTTGTCGAGTTTTCCGTAATCTTCTAGCAACTGAAAATGGGTTTCCAAAGCTTAGTGAAAGGAAAGTACTCCTTCACATCACCACTTACCAAGGTATCATCATCTCTTCCTCGCGTCACTTCTTGCACTTGGGCAACTAGCTCGTCCTGGAGGGCAGAATCCAAAGCGAGGAGCGCAAGTGTCGCTGCCAAGGTGTAGGCTGTAGTCTCTGAATATTACATGTGAGTATTTCAAGGCCCTCAAACGGGCTAGGACTAAGCACTCGCCATGACCAGCAAACATAAAGGAGAACACATTGCCAATCTGTGACAAGGTCTGTCAGTGCCTGTTACCGGTGGAAGGCGACCCCAAGTCTTACCAATTCATTGTCGTTCAGGCCCGTCATACTTCCTGCGTCCTCGGAAGCCCGAACGAGAAGTGTAAAGAGATCCCTCGTTCGCTTCGTTCCAGTGTCCTCGGATTCAGATTGGATGGCCTCTCGTGTTGTGCTGACGAGGGAATGCATGAACCGACGCATGGTGTCGTATGCGCGACGGGTGCGTCGCACCCTGTTGCAATTGTCAAAATTCAAAACTGAACACCTCCGCACGATTGACAAAAACAAGACTTGCACTGACCATGCAAATGGCAACTTCCAAGCCCATGCAGGGGCAGCGATTGCAAACGTGTTCGTGTTCGTGATAATCTCTATGCATTCTTGTATACTCATTTCACCTTGGTGGGTAGGGGGGTTCGCCCATGTGAATGGAAAGCCAAATCCAACCGATGCAAATATGATGAGTGTAAACTGTTATAAAATGGCGGCATGAATGATCATTCTCGAGGTAGAGTCTCGGCCAAGAAAGCTCACCTTGAATGTGAGCGCATTGACACTGGGAACCTCGACAACGTCCTTCATGGCCCATCCCTCACCCGAGGCCATCTCTGCGTATAGCTTGCGCGAGGCCTCCCAAACAAAAGCATACCTTGGCTGGATTAGCCATTTAACGAATGCTCGACAATCTAACCACCTACGTCTCATTATTAAATGCAGGGCTGGCGATCCTCCTGTGTTTTCTCCATAATTCTCCTTCTACAGAAATTATGTTCGGACCCCAAAACCTGCAGCAACAAGGTAGGGATCTGGATATTTTCCACGGACGGGTGTATCTCCGCAAACTCACAGAAAGAAGCGGCCCAAGTAATCTGCCTTTCCAAAAGCACCGGATCTGTGGCCGGCAACGACGATTTGCTTCCCGACTTCCAAGGATCGCGTGTATATTGTCGGAGAACCACCTATGAATGGGACAACAGAGACGGTGTCACAACCGTGGTGATGGTAAACTAAATGGGTGTGAGTAGAGTACTATCAGAGAAGGTAAATACATACTGTTCTTTGTTTTTCTCCAGGTCCAGGTGAATGATAGACCTGCAACGGGGGGAAGGTGAGGAGAGGAGAGACACGTCGTGAGAAGGACTCACCCGGGTTCCACCATGTTTCTGGTAGGATGACACCTAAGATGGAAAATGGCTCAAAGGGAATGCGCAAGCCGGGAAGGGAGTCGACGGCCTGTCCTTAGATCAATATGAGGATCGGAGACTGGTGCCGTGACAGACCTGGAGGGCACGGGCGAGCTTGTGCACGCCAGAGACGACGAGAACGGAAGCAAGAGTAGCGATGGCAGTGGACCAGGAGAGGTCTGGGGGGAATCAGGGGGTGACAAACTCTCGCTAACATGACACCTCACTACTTAATATCAACGTATTCAAGATCGCTGTCATCGTCGTCGAGTGGTCGCGTCGTGTGAGATTCAGGCGAGACTCGGTAGGGGTCTATCAATAGATATCAATATTATAAGAATAACGACCTATGATCGTTGAGCGTTGAGCGTTGAACCGTCCATCCTCTGTTGATTCACAACACGACTTACTCTGCATTCATGGTTGTGGAATGTCACTCAATAAAAGAGGCGTCAGTGTTGTGCTCGCGATCAGGCCTATCTCCAACATCAGCAAACCCGGTATCATGCATCTACCACGAGGTCACTTACTCCTGCTCCTGGGGTTAACCTCCGATTCTTCACCGATACGTTCTTGACAGTTGTTGTCGCAGGAACAGCAGCACGGAGACTAAAGGATACGAAGACGCACAATGAAAGACACGTGGAGTTGATAGAGCAGTGCATTGTGGTGAGATTATGACGGCCATGTTCTGTGTCCAGCAGTAACGCATTACGGTTTAGGTGCTATGTTTATGGGATCCCACTTCCACTCCAAGGCCTTTTATCTACTGTACCTCGATCTTCTGATAATGCTTTCGATGCACTGCTATTCGGATGCAAGGATGTGATGTTCATATCACCGCGGCAGCTGACCGCCGTATACATGCATCGTCCCATTTTCAACCTCTAGCTTTGTTCTCAGCTGCTCTTTCTCGGCCACCTTGGTGTCCTTGGGCGAGCACAGATCCACTGCAGACTTTGATGCAAGTGGCTCTCCCATGCGAATAGCCTTGTCGATGACTGGAATAAAGTCTGGAGCGTGGCACTGTTGTATCATGGCCAAACCACGAACATAACGTATTGATTCATGTCGACATTGCATGAGCCCTCCCATGTGTGTCTTTCTCCGTATTTTCTTGGTTTCTGCTCAAGCCAAGGTAGGACCCATCAAAGTAACGCTTCCGATTTGTTACACGGACCACAACTCTGTCTCGAGAAACAGCCTTGGCTGTGGTGGTTGGTGCACCGGCCGCTGAACACTCCTGCCAAATGAACCGAATTAAATGCGTACCGACCGATAGGACTCTTGTATGGGGCAGAGCCTGTGCTTGCCAAGTGGGACCAATCCTGGTCAGACATACCGCACCAGTCACTCATGAACGTTTGAACATTAGTTGGCACAGGGTCGGAGATGCCACGACATCGACGACGATGACTACTGATGCGGACCAATGGTTGGAATCTAGCCCAATTACCGATCATTGTTATGTATTTCCAGGCTCGTACAAAATGCTTGCGCATCGTCCCAGCGCTACTGTATCCTATACCACATTGCATGTCAAATTCATCTTGGGTGTCCAGCAAAGCAATCACAACTCAACGCATAACAACCTAGGAAAGTCATCAGCCTCGACGCCCAGTCATTACATCTTGGCCAACCCCTTACGCGTCTCGCGTCAGCATGAACTCATCTCGGCTAGCTTTACCAGCCGAGTTCTTGATGCACCCTCCCACGGAAAAGTGTACCCCCGTCTGCAGTGGGGCTTGCGGTGCTTTGAAGCGCTGCGGGCACATGAGATGGGTGGTTGGGTATCTAATCGTACATCACTGACCTCCTATCTCTGGGTCTGCAGCTCGCCTGATAAAGTTCTCAGCTCCTGGAGAGGACTATCAAGGACGAGTCACAACCAGGATCGACAAACGGGCCAACCTACGCCTCTAACGACCCCACCAGCGACGGACGAAATCATTGCGAGAAGCAAGACGAGCAATGCAGGCGTAAACACAAGCATGGTAGGATACTGTTAGGCGTCAAATATGGTTGTGAAAGTGCAGCTCACATCCCCCAGCTTATATCTCTACGCACAGTGTGTGCTTGCGCCTCCATTGCATAACGTTAGAGGGTCTCAGTCTTGCCGGGCCGCCCATCTGCAGAACAAGCGAGCAAACGTGCTATTGAATTTCAAACCATCTAATCTGGAAAGCGGATGAGTAACGTTATCGCTTCGCGACTCTCCGAGGGCCAATCTGAGAACGGTGGAGGCAAGCACAGAACCTGGACCAGCTGAATATGGCATCATAAAAGGTGGGACTTTGACTCGCTAAGGCAGTTCCGACTTTGATAGTACTATAGGTCCCTTAAGTTATGTTCCGTTTGCTAGCCGTTTTCCGATCGCAGCTCTCAGAGTCAAAGGCCTGTGGTGGTGACAGCACACACCTTTTAGGTCTGTAATTATGGAATAACTTGGGGAAAAAACCCCAACGTTCAACATTCAACCCTTGCCACACTATTTTTCGCAAACGCAGATTTCTTCTGTTCCTCACCGTTTCCCGAGACATTGAAGTCTGCTTCGACCATCTAAGAGACACCGGATTCGATCTCAAAGGCTGAAATGTCGATATCTCATACAGCACACGATGTGGATTCTACATAGTTCGCACTGCAGGGGTAGTAGTTCGCTATAACGAGTGTTATCGCCCAGAAATAGTGCATATGAACGATATCATTGATACAGTGCATCAGCCAGAACATCAGAGTCCATCATACGGATCCGGCCGAGGGAGGTCTCGGTTGTCAGCATAATTGAGATGAACTTGTCTTAGCACTCGAGAAGTAAATTGTAGTTGTTGTGTGGTAATGAGTAAGCAGCTGGCGTTGATGAGGAGCATCACGATCGCTGCCACCCTAATCCATTGTAAGGGTATTGAACGGCGGCGGGGCACCTCCATGAAGGTATCCTGGCTACATCCAGATGTGTAGCCATCAGAAAGGGAGAGCAGGCGTTCTTTTTCGATCTTGTCGTTTCCCCCTCGATCGTGAGCAGCGTACTCGTCGCTTTCCATCTGCTCGTGCTGAGGAGTGAGCACAAACGTGATATACCAGAAGGTAGACCGACTTACATATGACTCTGCCACCGTGCTGTCTGTGCTGGATTGATCTGGGTACCGCTGCTCAAGAGACCTATAGTCTGGCAGTGCCGTTTGTGCTTTTCTGAACCATTTATAAGTGAGACCCTTGTTGGGGACTTGAAACTTTCTAGAGACTCCGCCTCACCTATTGCGGCCCTACATGCGGATGTAGCGTGGATACGGAGATGACCTCCTATCGCCCTGAATGGGTGGTGTCCAGCCTACGATCCACCACAGGTCCTAGCCAGCCCCAAGGAAAGTTCTATTCGCCAATATTTGAGGTGTTTGAAATCAGCCTTTCTCGAAAGAATGTGTGCAAGAAACACTTAGCCGGCCGCCCATCTGCAACTTGAAGTGACAGGTGTGTAACGTTATCGCCTGAGTACTCCACCACAGGCTGTTTGAAAGCGGTGATTGGAGGACGGCTAGCAAAAAAAGGAAATTAAGGGTCCTACCAAAAAAGAAAGGAGCGCAGGCCATCCCAAATCCCGTTTCAGTCGACCAATTAGCAGAATCTGATAGTGGGGGACAGGTCGAGTCTTGGAGGCCCAGTACATATTTCTGTAGCGTATTTACTTTCCGCAAGCGACATACCAAGTACAGGCTGAGCGGCAGACACGAAGGGTGCCAACATGGCAAGTCGCTCCTGACAATACGGCTCGAGCAGTCAACCTGGTCTTCCATATTCCCGCATTCTTGGGGGAAATGGCAGCGGCTCCGTTGGTTTTGCCTTGCCACGCATTCATGTCAGTATCACAACGGGCACACAGCGAGCCACAGCGAGCCACATACCCATCATATGCTAATCGGAGGGGAAATTTCCGACGCGAAACGGACCAATGTGAGCTCGAAGGGTGAAGTTGAGGGTTATGCGGCGGTTCCAGTGAGTGCACCGCTCGACTAGCAGCTGGATCCCCAGCATCTCAGAGCAGACTGAGTAACGTTACCGCTTCACGACCATTGAACAATTCATCTGGTCATGCTACCCGAGCCACCTTCCTAATCCAAAAACAAAATTTGCTCTTTCTGACATTCGGGTTGTCTGATGCATGATAGTCTTGCGACCAGCCCAAGACGGGCTGGTCACCAGACTACCTCCATGAAGCAATGATAGATTTCGACAACGCGCGCGTTGCCTTTAACCATGAGAACAATTGAAGGGACGTCCATTTCGGACGTCTAAGCGTGAACATTACATCCGATCACTATAATGAAGGTGAAAATGAGTCAACTTGTCAAGACATACATATGCGCGCCACACACCCGGCAAAGACCCAGACACTTCCAAATACGGTAATGACACGGGTGGACGGATCACTCCCGCAAACGTACTAGAGCATAAACCATGGACTGAGGGTGGCGAAAGACGGCATTGAATGACTCAGCGTAAGAGGGAGGCACTCATTCCAAGGGATCAGTTTCTTGGAATGACGATTCCGCCCCGTAACTTAGCAAAAATGAGTCTATCACGTGGTCGGCCTACCTCCGTCATAAGCCGAACACGATTTCCTGACAGAACCTTGGTAAAATTTTGCCACCGACCGAAGGAAACCGCGTATGGAGACGAGACTTGCAGGTTCGGCTTACAGTAGTTTTCATATTGATGCGGAAATGCGAATGCTTCTCGGGATTCACCGCGGGGAACCGAACTTACAAGATCTAGAGCACAGTGTGCAAGTTTTTTCAGTTATCATTTATTTTGCTCCATGATGCTGCGGTACCGTCGCAACGCTCGATTGAGTTGGCCTCCAAACTTTATATACATCCGGCGGGCGCAGTAGGACATGTGCCAATCTCCCAAGCTATGGCGCCTCTCACTTCCCGTGCGACAGGAAATGCTCCTCGTCTTCCTTTGCCCTCCAATCCCTTCTACCCGTCATCGAGCACCGTGATTGCCTGCCTCGGCGCGCTCGCCGCTGTGACAATCCTCAATGTCCTATTTACATTTTACATCGTCCACACAGTCAGGGATCTCCTACCAAACACCCGCAGATGGAGTAAGTCCACGGTTTGCTTCGAAAAACATTACTTGGGCTGAACATTTCTTTTGAAGCTTACATAGGAGACGACTTTCCCTCAGACCTACCTGTCGAGATACCGCTTGCAGGCCTGAGGGTGGAAACCAGCAAGGATCATTTCTCGCTCTATGACGACGACGAATGGGGAACTCTATTCCCTTCCGACGGGTTCGTGCGTTTGGGTCCAAATGACCGCACCTTCCACGTGTCGCTTTTCCATCAACTCCACTGTCTGGACGTCATTCGCGTTGGCTATTTGACAAATCGGACGCACGCGTCCGAGCATATTCAGCACTGCCTGCGCTATCTTAGGCAAATCCTCATTTGCCATGCTGACACGACACTAGAAGACGATATCCCTCAATTTGTGGATGGTAGTTGGACCCACGCGGCAAACGGTGTTGGTTCAGTCCACAGGTGCAAAGACTGGACTGTACTACGCCGGTGGGTGGCCGATCACCCAAGCTTACCACTCGAGTAAGAGTGTGCATGTTGTGCAAGCCTCAATATTTTGTTATGACACGAGTTGAGTGAGTATGTGCCCCATGTTATATATAGTACCTGTGCCCCACCACTATCATTTCACCGGAGTTGCAAACACTGATACAAATTTAAGAGTAGCACTTCAACCACTCGTTTGTTCGTCATCAGCGCAGTACTGTAGTCATGAAATATCGTCAGCTATTAGCTCCAACTTTCCTGAGGATGATTCGCTGAGATTACAGCAGTGGCAACATTTTACTGCATCGCAGTCAGCTACAAAATTGCGTCAGTGTCACAGCACAGCCGCAATTCTGAGTCTTGATGGGCAGGGTTAAAGCTTAAATGAGGAGATCTCTGTCCAATTTGGAGATCTTCCAGGAGCGACATTGTGGTGTCACTGTCATTGCTAATGGCAACAATACGGGGTCAGAAGTAAATGACCTTCGAAATGACAGCTAAGTGGTGGTAGAGCGCAAGCGCCCTGGATCGTTGTATGACCACTTCTGAGCGCCAGGACGGAAATTTCTCTCCGTAGAGCGGCAACTTGAACACGCGATATGTGTGCGCAATGTTCGGAATTAAAAAGACCGATATTGTTTCCTAATTAGGGAATCAAGTAGGATGGGTGCACATTGTATGCCCGCTGGTTTGTCCGGCTACTAGGGATGATATCTGTCGAGGGAAAGCCCATCTGTATTATCGAGGGCGCGCGAGTGGCCGAAATTGTTGGTTTCTGGAGACCCGCCCATACGCAAACAAGGGAGCGGGGATTTTTCGCTGCGTAGACTCGGCGGCATCACTGTCACACCAGTGAGCTAACGGTTCTCTTCCCCCTTGATCGAGTTGCTTATTCACGTGAATTACCGTTCCCCCCGACTCCGTCGGATTGAACCGACGATTAGAGCATGCCATCTTGCAATGTACTGCCTGTGTCCGCCGTTGCGTGCTACCAATCTGAGCAGTTGATTCTTTAGTTTCAATTTTGTTCTGATCGAAACTCCGTTATCCTGTGAAAATGGTCTATCGGTAACAGAAACCACTGCAAATACATATTAATTCTAGACCGCCAATTTCAATGCCAGAGCTGAACCACCCAGACAGCGTGATTTCATCCACAATCATGGTTTCACACTTTCCCCTATATCTTTTATCTTCGTTGTCATTCGAATGCAGATCTCTTGGAAATATGGTGTCCCAATCTACTGTGGATACGCTGCCTAATTTTTTGTTGGTGGTGTTGCGGGATCTCTCGGATCTGGCCCATCTTTCTCGGAATACACTGCTGCCAGCACTCTTTCAGTCCATCTCTGCAACTACATCACTTCTTGTCGACAAGAAGTAGAATAAAACAGAAACAAATAAAAATCTCGTGTACTGAATTCCTCGAAGTATAAATAAACGTACAATGGTGTTGCGATGAAGCTCGAATATTGTAACTGCTGTTGGGTTTACAACTCCCCAGGAACGATATTAATAAATATCCCCAGCCCTAGGAGAGGGTTCAAATTCGAAAACATCTGGTTTTACACCCATTCTTTGAAAAGTCCTACTCTTCGTCTCTTCCAAGTCGATATTGGTGGTCAATCCATCGGTGTAAGCAGTTGCCGAAGTACCAGAGTCTTCTCCACGGCGCACAACCCACCTGATATGCGTGGACGCGACCGCTCCAGAGGCATGTTCGGAAGAAACACCAAGACCAACGCGTATGATGATGAGGGTCGGAGCAATACCCTGTGACAAAAAAGAACGCGTTCGGAGGCAGATGTAGAATTAATCAATGTTGCTTACATAGATTTGGACGGCCATGACGGCGAGGATGGATTCTGCAGGGCTAGAGACGGCAAAGAGGACGACGAAGACGAGTTGGAATAGAAGGTAAAGGGCGCCGCTCTCGATGATAAGCATCATTGCACGGTTTGATATGCCTCGACAGGCCTGGAACGGGGCGTCCGGGATAGTGCGAGAGGCATACCAGATGCGGTAAACAATGAGAGAGGTGACGATGACATTCGTACAAAGGGGAAGGATGTATCCGGCGAGGCCGAGGGGAACCAAAGCTGCAGGAGGAGCGGGGGAATTGGGGTTGGTAGCGAGCAGGATATCAACGACAGCAATGATACAAGCTACGGACGAATGTGAGGGGATGTAATTTTTTTGAGGGAGAGGGCTGCCTACCGAAGCCGCTGATGGCAGAGAGGAGGGGTAGTATGATAACATAATAGTTTTTTTCCCATATCATCCAGCAACGATAGACGAGGACAAGATCGCCCAAGAGATCGGTAAGGGATATGAGCAAGTCGGCTCCCACGAGCTGGCTAGTTTCGTCAGAATAGTTAGCGACACCAACGGTGTTCTGATGAGCAAGGATGTTAATGGTTGCGTAATGGATCAAGGTCTCGAGGGGGGCTAACCAGGGTGGTGTAGAAATGGCCGAACTCAAGGGCAAAGTGAGTGGTGCAACACAAGAAGATAAGGAAATTGAGGTAAAGGACGGGATTGTTGAGATGGTCACGGAGGGGTTTATACCTGAGAATGACCAACGAAACAACGGAGAGCGTGACATTTATGCCTGTACACGAAGAGAGTCTAGCGCAAGATGAGAAGGGCACCGATGGACGACATACCCCAGAGGACTGCCTCGCATGCAAAGCCTATGAGGGCAGCCAAGTCATTAGAGAGCGACATTGCATGAAATGGCGGTGGTCGTGGTCGTGGTCAGAGTGAACGAATATACATATATACTTTTTCTGGGGGACTCGAAGACATCGCTACGTGGTATTTGCATGCGAGACGTCGGCGAGGAAGTGATCGATTAATTATTTGACTAACCCCGTCGATCGAGGCGAGACAAAAGGGTTTATGTAACTGAAACAGATCGCGTCCCTCTCTCCTGGCAGTGTCCGTCATGTCGACCCTCCGTCTCCTTGCTTCCGCAGTCCTTGCCTACGTCCTCTGCACTCTCCTCAAGCGTCTCGCCACCCCAAAGTCCCCCCTCGCAATCATACCCGGACCAAAGAAGGACCACTGGCTCACAGGTACGTCTTCCGCTCTCTCCGTCGAACCATTTACTTCTGCTCGCCAGGCAACTACCACCGACTTTTCCGCGACGCATTGCGGTACAACCTCGCATTGGTCGAGGAATACGGCGGGGCATTCAAAATCAATGCCTTGCTCGGGGTAATCCCAGACAGACCTTCGCCAAAGCAAATCAGCTCACATCACCTGTCGTGCAGAGCCAACAGCTCTACATATCCGACCCTCTCGCTTTGCATCACATAGTGGTCAAAGAACAGCACATTTACACCGAGACCGACATGTTCATCATGTACGTTCGGCCTTCCCTACTTCATTTGTCAATGATTGTGGCTCGTGCGACAGGGGAAATCGCCTCATATTTGGTCCAGGTCTGATATCGACCCATGGTATGTTATCTTGCCTCTGCTGCACGAAAGAAGCACGCCGGTTCATCTCATCCTACAAGGTGAACAGCACAAGAAGCAGCGCAAGATGCTTAATCCCGTATTCTCACTCGCCAATATGCGTGATTTGCTCCCCACCATCCTCCCTATCGCAGATAGGCTCTGCATGATACTCCGATCGCAGCTGCCAACTGATCACTGTAGGTTTTTGATCCTCATGCTATACCTCTCACTCATCCAAATCAGCCGCGAAAGAGATCAATATACTTCCCTGGCTATCTCGTGGCGCTCTCGAATATATTTGCCAGGCTGCACTAGGAAATTCCTTTGACGCTCTAGATCTCGATACGGAAAACGAGTATTTGGAAGCAATAAGAAATCTAGCGTAGGATCGTCTATTGGCTGGGTCGATGGATTTTAGAACTCACGCGTTTCTCCTCGACAGTCCTTTGACCCTCCGATTAGTGATGATCCGCCCGTTCGTTCCGTTCATCGTGCGAAACTTCTCGTTATACTGGCGTAACAAAATAGTGGACTGGGCCCCGCTCGACGCCCTCAGGGACCTCCGTCGTGTCGCACAGGTCATGGACGCGACGAGCAAGACAATCTTTGCGGAGGAAAAAGCAATTGCGGAGGGTCGCGCTGAACCAGAGGATCCTGGAAAATTGAGATCTCGCATGAAAGGCAAAGATATCATGAGCATTATGTGTGAGTTTGGGGCACCTTCCTGCACGATCATGGTGAGAACATTACCCTAGTAAGGGCGAACACGTCGTCCTCTGACGCTGACAGGCTCACGGATGAAGAGCTACTGGGGCAGATGAAGTGGGCCCCGAATCGTACACATAACTCGCTCTATTCTCAAACCTTTATCCAGCACAGTAATATTTGCAGGATTTGAAACCGAAACGACTGCTGTATGTCGCATCCTCTGGATATTGGCTAGCAGGCCGGATGTTCAAGCTCGCCTGCGTGGCGAAGTACGAGATGCGAAACAGAATTATGCGACGTTGCGTAACATCACAGATCCCTGGGAAGAGGTCGGATTGCCTTACGACCTCCTCATGGATCTTCCGTATCTCGATGCCGTCGTTCGAGAGACTTTAAGGGTACACCCGCCCACATCGCTGCTGAGTCGAACGTAAAGTAGTCTAATCATCATCCGTCGGTAGCTCAATTTTTCGTTTCCAGGGTTCGTGAAGACACCGTACTTCCACTGTACCGGCCCATCAAATCTGTTTCAGGGGAGATACTCTCGGAAATTGCTATCCCCAAAGGCACCACCATCATCATGTCTCTCTTAGCCGCGAATCATAACAAGGACCTATGGGGAGAAGATGCGTCAGAGTGGCGGCCTGAGCGGTGGCTCAGCGCTACAGGAAAACGTGTTCAATTGGACAGGGAATCCGCGGCTACGGAAAAGACCCCAGGAGTGAAGGATGGGATGAAATACCCAGGTGTTTATGCATCTATGTAGGTGTAATAATGCGACGTCGTTTCACGGTGTCTTTATCTGATGGTCGCCTTCAGGATGACGTTCCTTGGTGGTGGTCGAGCATGCATGTACGTTGATTGCCCCCATGTCTATCCTCATCATCCGTCTGACCGTATCCTTACAGCGGCTTCAAATTCGCGGAAATGGAAATCAGTAAGCTCCGCCGTCAGGACATGCTGTGCGTTGAATTGACACGAGAACAATTATATCAGAGCAAGTGGTGATAACGCTTATCTCCCGCATCCATTTCGCATTGCCCAGTATACCAGACCAAAATGGGAACGTCAAGGAAATCTACTGGAAGTATAATGGCCTCCAGGTCCCCGTTGTTCGACCTCCAGCTGGGGATGATGTGACCTCACAGCTTCCTCTGGATCTCAGGTTGGTCCAACCCGGAGATTTCGTGTAATTGCTGCATTCGGCACTGTATGCTCGATATAATATTTGTTGATCATATTCTCAGATCATGCGGTGTGGCACGAGGCGATTAAACCCCCAACGATCTCAGACAGCACAGGCATGCACTTGATCCGCCTGTCAGCCTGAAACGGCTCTGCGTCGGACGGCAAACTGTTCCTACGGAAAGCCCCGATCTTGTTCGCGTCTCTCTGACTCTCTTTCCAAGATAGAACCGGACACCCCCTTTCTTGATCAACACCAGCAAGGGATGACGGGTACCGCAAGTCGCTGATGGGCCTATCCGTTAGCATCATTCCGGAGACATGTATACAAGTGAATAGCGGCCATCATTAGGCATCATCCCGGCGCACTTTCGCCGCCGATGTGACTGCGTTCGGGATGTAATGCCGCATCAGATACCCATGCGAGTCTGTGTCGGTAAAACGATTTGGTAAGGGTGCGAACCTGTGCCCCACCTCGCCTATTTCATCCAAACGTCGACGCCATACAAGTCGCAGCCCAGCTGTTTGGTTAATTATCGATGTCACAACCAACCGATGCGACAGTCGAGCTGGTTGAAAGTCTTGATGCCGAGAGCCGAGAGTGCTTCGCTGTCATTCAGAAGTGTGCTAGGGTATGCTGTGTCTTCGGTTGGCCCAGAACCCCGCCTACGGCATCTACATACAATACCTTCTATCGGAACGGGCGCTGCCAGCCATCGGAAATGCATATAAAGCATCCCCCCACAAACAGCGCTCGATCTCAAACCCAAAGCTGACCACATCCCATCGACACCCACATGTCCGTGAACATCGTCCTCCCTACTCTCTCTGCCTGGGCGGCGTCCCGCCTGACTGGCATCCTGGAATCGAAAACGCAAGACGATTTCGATACCGAGTTTGATGCTACCTTTGCCATCAACTGCAACATCACCGTCAATGGGAAGCCCCTTTCTCGTCAAGAATACAAGGCCGAGCTGCTTCAGCAGAGCGCCGCAGGCCCCGAAGAAAGTGATGCGGTCGTCAACATTGAAGGTCAAACGGAGGTCGAAGTCGGTAACCAGGGACAGCTCGTACGTTAACGCTTCAATCTGCAACGTCATACCATATATCGCTGATCAACGTGTTGTTGAACAGGCTGGGCTGGTCGGCATTTTCTACTCGACGCTCTCCGACTCCAAGTTTCTCGTTCTCGGTGCGCCTACGGAAAGCAGGGCGACCTCTTCTCTGAATCTTGTGTGAGTACTCTATTCCCACGCTATTCTCGGAGAATGCGGGGGTTGACGGATCTGACGCTGTACAGAATTGAACCCACAGAGAAGAATCCTCAGAACCCTAACCTTCATCTCCGTGGTTACTTTGACCCCAGGAGAGTAGTCTCGATCAATCAAGTGGTTGCGGAATCTACGTACCATGTCACCATTCCTTCTGTTTCCGTTCCCAGAGGAGTGACTGCGGCGAAGTCAGCTTCCAAGGTTGAGCTTGGCCCTGAACCGTTAAAGCTTCCGTCCAACTTTGGTTTGCCGTTTGGTGGTCGGTTTGGGCCTGGACCTGTGAGACCCCCCAAAAAGGGTCCTTTCGGTGGACATTTTGGACCTGGGCCCGTGCGCATCCCTCCGAGTGAAACCGGAGCAAAACCTGAGACTTTACCTGGATTTGGCGCATTCGGTGTCGGACCGGTTATTGTACCTGGAGAGACTCTTGGGGAGAAGAAAGTCTGAATGATTTGGCATCTTAAACCTGGCCATACTCCTTCTGCCGTCGCTGTGATAGCAGTGTACATTCCAAAGTACATTCTTGTATTGTTCTAGTCCTGTACATTTAGTTACTGTATGGTGTTTGGAAACCATGGAAAATAGTGCTACGGAATCGATGTTTTCTGTGTTTAGGTGGAAGTGGACGAGATAGGTGTGCCATGGCGTTCAGGGGTGACTGTGAGACCGACCTCTCAAATTTCAAACCTATTTCAACTTTCAAGTCACGAGTTACCTAGAACGCAGGTCGCCGAGCGCGATCGCGACTCACATTTGCTTTGCCCTTAGCGGCAGGCTGGCCCTCGTGAGCAGTCGTCTTTTCGTGACTAGTGCGCCTTGTAACAATCCGACCATTGGACTCGACTTGCGTGTTCGCATCGTGGTCTGGCCCGAGATCGTCGTTTCCAACCACACCTTCGAATTCTCCAACGCCTGAATTTCCTAGCGGGCCACTGACTTCGTCGCGCGCATAGGCTGCATGGGTTTGTTCGACCTCACGGTCATTTGGATGATCATAGTGCGACTGGGCGTAAACGACCGTTTTCTGTTTCATCTCGTCGATGGTCGTCGTCTCGCGGTCCGCCTGACGAGCGTGCAAGGTGAGATGGGATGGCAGCGTGGTGCGGGGGGATTGGGTGTACCTTTACAGAGGCCTCGGAGGAGGTAGCGAGGTCTTCGTTCCATCCGGGGGCGTTGTCCATGAGGGTGGACGGGGGGCTTCGCCGTTTCTGTCTGTCGGGCTGGTGGAGTAGCGGGGGAGTTAGTGGTGTATGTCGGTAGTAGAAGGAGAAATGACCTCAGCATCGTTTGTGCTAGATGAGGGGAGGGTCTGAGCCGGGAAAGACAAGATAAGGATGGTGCTCACATCGGACGACGGACGGAGGTGGAGAGGGTCGGGATGGCACTGGCTGCTCTAGTACGCGCTGCTGCTGCTCTGAGTGACAACATGGCGAGTCGAGTTCGAGTTTGGCCTTGGCTAACTAAGCCGCATTCCAAGTCCCCTGACGTCACTGCCAAATCAAGACACCAAAAATATCAAAATTTAAAAAAACACCCGGGTACTTTGTACAATTACGTATTCAATCCTTCAA
>QFEL01002308.1:0-36832 GCA_003316195.1 Neoboletus brunneissimus | reverse complement strand
CTGTAGTGTTTTGCTCAATGTCTGACTTCAGTTGTGTGCGATCAGCACCATGCACGGGTATACCCATGCGGGTAGCGGGTACGGGTATGCACGGGTACGGGTACGGGTCAGTGCATTGCATACCCACAAGTAAACCCGCACCCACGTCGTGGGTGTGGGTATATTGGGGGGTATGGGTGCGGGTATCAACTCAGATACCCCCGGGTATACCCACGCATTTTGCTAGATGGGAGTCAACAAAATCAAAGACCATGAGCCAATCATTCAATGTGAGGTTTTCTTTATGTGCTTTTGTTTTGATTGATGTCGCTGAAGTTGCAGGAGCATCATCCTGACCAGATTTCTTTTTCTGTGGCCTCTGCTGATATGGGGCAGCCTTTGGTCGTGGTTTGCATGTCAGAAGACTGGGAGGCATGGGGAGTGAGTGCACAGGGCCACAATATTGTAGAATACTTGAAATCTTCTGAAATGGAAAGTACTGCCATCCGGTGCCACCCACTCCATTTGGTTTGTGGTGGACCACCACAGACCACTGGTGGTCTGGATCTTGTTGCTCAACTCCACTAATGGACAGCCTCATAGTGCATAAATGGGGCATGAACACTATGCATTATGCATTATGCAAAAATATGCTATTCTATGCGTGTGCCATGATGGTGCAACCCAAAAGTCCATGCATTATGAGAATTATGCATTATTACGTTATGCATTATGAGCAAGTGTACTGTATCATCATCCCTCGCCATCCAAGCGGAACCCAGGCCGCCGGGAGCGATCACCGCCTGTAGTAGGGTCGCTACGGCAATAATTAAACAGAAAGGGCACAAGCGGCGCCAACATGTCACGAAAGGAGTCCCGTCGATAACAGTTGACGGCAACCAGCAACACGACGCAAGTCTTGCACCTTCCGACTTGGACCGAAACCTGTACAAACGTTGGAAGAGGAATCCTGTGTGTGATCTATCACTTGAAGGAACACGACCCAGGTATCGCACTCCTCCCTCTTCAACACTCGCTGTGCGTCCACTCCAACATACGCGACGGTCTGGACAGGATCGAAGCATACCGAAACCTGCCTAAACGTTGAAAACGGCATTCCAAGTTGTCCGATGCGATGATCCAGCCTGTTTCAAGTCGTTCGACTCGGCTCTCTTGATCACCTGAGATGTCAACTCATTTGCAATATCGCCGTGCAGGTCAATGGGCCGCAGAGTGCCACCTGCATACGTTTTTCCTTCTCGGGTCCGATACCCGCTTACAGGGACCCTGGTATGTCTTCAAAGGCTGGACAAGACGGACCAAATACTTGGCGTTGCTGAGTTGCTAACCTTATACTTACCTGGCAAGAGCTGACTGGTCCAGATCACACTAGGGCTCGATGGAATCCTGCTCTCCTCCTACGTTTAAGTGCGTTTACGAACGCCGCCCGAAAGGTTTTTTTGTGAACTGCTTCGTCCAGCGTATATGCATTTCACTTTCACATTTTGTCCAGCTTCGTCTCTCCAACGCGAGTCCACCCCCCATTTTTTGGATGGTGTCGGGAGCTCTCTGAAGTAACGCCAGCATTCTTGTTCCCTTTTCGTCAGCGCAGGTACTGGGTATTGCCGTTGTCGCGGCTCGCCGGATTTATGACATTTTCTTGATCGGCATCTTCGTGTTTGAGGGTCGATTATTATCTAGGGTCCTCTCGGAAAAATCCGGGTTCATATCGGATTCGAGTATAACAATCAAAATGGGAGAACGGCCTCGTCGTGACGCACGTCCTGGAGCAATGAAACACCCAGCTCGTTGCTACAATGCTGGGCGATGCTGGATATATGGAGTGTCAACCGGTCTTGGGCTATGTATGGAGTGCGCGGTGAGATCTATCTTAGTGTCAAAGTAAGTCGTGACGGTGGAAGTCACAACCCTCGTTGTCGTGAGACGCCGGCGCTAGAGTCTCGTTTCATCAAGACAGCTGTCCGCCACAACAATAGGGGTGCTATGCCTAGCAAAATGTTACAGCTTCACTATCTACCGACATCAATGGCGCCTAACAATTCGCCTACCTATAAGCACGTTTGCAGGAAAAAAAAGCAGAAAAAGAGGAAAACAACGGGAGTTCATCCTACGACAAAACCAACGCAAAACACAGTAAATAAATAGCCATAAGAAAGGGAGAAAAACTACAAAGAAACAAAAACATACATCACGCAAAATCAGACCCAGGAATGATGGTATCTCTAGTATGGGCGGAGGCTGGGTTCTGGCCAAGATGAGGCGTGTTGATGCTCTCGATGCGGAAAGGCCGCGTGACAGTAACGCCTCTGAATGGTTCGATGAATACCCATGCGGGCACGAACCCAATGTCGACGTTATCGCTATTGCCAATCATCCAGGCGGAAAGACGGGAAGAGCGTGACGTGTCCCGAGTGACGAGGCACCAACCATCATCAAAAGATCGGAGCACTGTAAGGTGCTCGCCGTGTCGGACGAGAGATAGCTCGTCGGGGAGGGTTGACCTGAAAAGTTGACGTACAGGTTTTACCTGTGAGGGAGACGTGGAGATGGTAGAGGGTGGGCGAGAGCTCAGTCCGGGAGGAAGTAAGTATTGGGCGTAACCAGTGAATCCAGAAGAAGATCTACTGTGCCGGGAACATGTTGGGTCAGGGATCGACATGGCACGAGGACGAGGTGGAGCGTAGGAGACGTTCGACAATGGAAGGTGGAGGGATGATGTGGAAGAAGCAGGTGAAGGTCCGAGTTGAGACAAAGCGATTGTTTTGTCGGACAAGCCATAGAGAGACGGTTTGCGAGTGATGGATATTTCGGGTGTGACAATCGACGCCGCAAGCCCGTGCTGGTCCGGGGAAGACGCTGGCCTTGAAGGGAATATTAGTGCGGTGGAACTTGAATGATCGATTTTTTTTACCTTGTCGGTGAAGGGGTGGTTTCTGCTATCGTTGGTCGTACTACTCCCCTGACACGGAATAACGCAGCAGTCGGTTCTGCGATCCGTTTATTCGCTTTGGACCGATAGAAACAGAGGAGCCATAGTAGATATAGTAATACAACAAGAATTGCAGAGCCGCCGATTATATGAACTGCGAGGATGTCATCGGTAGTCGCAGAGTTCTCTCGACGGGGAAAGGTGTGCGGCGCCATAGAATGTGAACTGGAATGCGAGACGCTGTGTTGGAACAAATGATTGGTCGCGTCGCCACGAAAAAAGAGCGTGAACTAGAGAGTGTGGAAAGTGCACTCGACCAAAGTTCGTCACAGTGGAGCGTGCTTGAACATGAGTAGGGGATTCGGGAGTAAGGATCGCGCAGACGGTTTTATAGTGGGAGAAAAAAAACAAGCCGCTTGAATGAGAACAGCTTAATCGGTGTCAGAGGCCGGGTGCCTGATGATGATGGTCTGCCGCGTGTTATCGATGAACCCTGTGCACGTTGATCAATTATCACTCCTTCTCCGGGAAACCGGAATCGCCAAGTATATCGATCTGCCAAAGAATTGTTTCCTTTGTGCCTTTCAACACTGACACCTCATCGCGAATGCTGGATCGCATAGTATGCACCGGCTTCTATCCGATTAACCTAGCGTACTCTTCCCTGACACCGGTATTAGCATCAATTATTCGAGTCTGAACTCAAGGTGGATCGTCAGAAGTTTATTGACTTACGAATGAGTGTTTCCGTGAAGAATCGTTGGACGACTCCCGCTGCACCCTCGAGCGCGGAGTTCTTTCGCCACTGCCTCGAAGATCTCCCCAGCCTCGTTTTCTCCGCTCTCCATAAGATACATCCCGATGCGGCCCACATAGAGTCCGAAAGAGTTGATGGCAGCACGGGAAGATGTGCACATACAGACACGCAAGCCCTTGATATGTACGTGTGACCAGGCATTCATCCCTTTTCCGATCACACCGCCATGGCGCCGGTCAATACCCGCATTTTAATGGCCGGAATATGTTGAGAACCCGGGTTCTGGATTCCAAGAGAAACGAGGCGGGTCTCGGCAATACCATAGGCCAAACCAGGAAGAACGATGCACGTCTCGACATGTTCTGAACAATTATAGATTTGGGGTTAGCCTATCACGAACTGTCAGGTCGCACACCTTCCTCGCTGGCATCTGTTATTGGAATATTAACCTCTCTGTGGGTTGAGTGCGCCGCAAGGATTCCAGGGGGTGGATATTGAGATCTGAATAAATTTCATCGGTACAGCACCGGACACACGCCTAGAGCAAATACACTCTGAAATAGTCAAACGTAAGCATTGCACCAAAAATTATGTGGCGCACCTGTGCCCGACTATGCGTGGGATGAAACAGGTGAACCACTGACGAAGTTATGGATCAAGGTAGTGAACTCGACCGACTTCAGCTTAGGTACAAGCAAATGTCAACGAGTCACGGCGGGTAGGAGCGCTCTTCCTAGAAGTCAGTGTGCTAGGAGAAGAAAACCCGGGCTGTCAGTGCTGTTCGCTAAAATAAAATTGCTACACCCGTCAGGTGCCCCTCTCCAGGATTAGCCTAGGCCGTGTACAGTACGAGTATGGACAGGTAAAGGAGCGACATAGGGCATGCAGTTTCGAGCCTACAAAATATCAAGGGGCTTGATCACCCTTCCAACGACCAAGGCGCCACCGGGCAACCCGCTTGCGGCAAGTACTGGAAACCGCTGGTCCGCTAGCTAAGTCGATTCCCTTATAACACACGCCCCTCGGGATAAACCCAAGGGTATGTGTTATGAGGGAGTATAGGTTGCTGGGGAGGTCAAAGGTTCTGAAAACCGGAGGAACCCAACATCCTATGTGTTATACTAGGTATGAGTTATAAGGGAGTCGACTGTAAGCCATAACTACAATTTAGGTACAAACAACTTAGGTAAAAATATGTGCATCTCGAGTCCCGATATGAGAGTCGACTTTATACGCATGTGCACCCCGCCATCTATCCAACAATGCAAATGCTCGGAAACGCCCCATTCTCGATATTCTATGGACTTGAGAAAATTACAGAGTATAGGTGGGTAATTTTTTTTCCCCTTAAGCCTATGGTATGGCTGTGCAAAGCGAGAGGTCGAGAACAGAAGCAAGAGCACACGGTAATACGGGACTCCGTGTCCGTGTCGAGTCAGCCAGATATAGGACCGACCCGCATCGCAACGGTTGTTTCGCTTGTCCAGCGGCACATTAGGAAAGTAGTTTTTCTGGAAACAGTCGCATGGCACGAGCAGGACGCATAACAAAGGCCTCATGATACCGTAGCAGGCGTACTTGTCGAGGCTGCGTGTGACTCGCTCCACCTGGTCGTGAGCCACGCGTTCGCTCAGAGTTTCATAATATGTGTTGCTGTTGTCATGGTTCTCCGGAATCTATTTCGGTTGCCCTCCGACTTTGCACATCAAAGCCCCGGAAGAATCCGATTCACTATTGGATCCGCGTAAAACACTGGAACTGGGGTTTGGAAGTGGGAGGATCACCAAATATGAAGACGCCCCACAGATCCGGGGGTATGTATGTCATAGGGCGGCGGGAGCGTTATGACACGTACTTTCAACTTGAAATATAGCTTGAGTCTACTTCATTGCCATAATGCCATGCCAGGTGCTATGGACTGCTATTGATCCCCTGCGCTACGTCTGTTAGATCTATCAAAGTAAATCGTGGAGGGCACACGGCCCTCGTTACCTTGGAAGCGTGGTCGATGCCGCATGCACTACTTATCTTATCTCAAGGAATGACGGGGGACAGCTGTCTGTCTGACACAAGGGTATTGTATTCAGCAAACGGTTACAGTAATACAATCCTGACGAAACAAAAAGAAAGAAAGGATACGACGACGAGGAAACCAACAGCACCAGCTGGAAACCAACAAACAGGCTCCGCACCGCGCAGCCCGCGATACAACCAGTGCAAAACAAATGAAATAGTTAATAAAAAAAGACTCATCAAAAATATGCATCACGCAAAATTGGACCAAGAAATGATGGCATCTCTTGCATAGGCGGGGACTGAGTTTTGACCGAAATGGAGTGCGTTGACGCTCGCGCTGCGGATAGGCCGCGTGACAGCGATGTCTTTGAGTGGCTTGACGAAGACCCATGCGGGTACGAGCCCAATGTCGACGTTATCACCATTACTTTTCATCCAGGCGGAAAGACGGGATGACCGGGAAGAGCGTGACGTGTCTCTAGCAACGAGGCACCAACCGTCATCAAAATATCGGAGCACCGTAAGGTGCTCGCCGTAGCGAACGAGTGATAACTCGTCGGGGAGGACAGGCTCAAAAAGTTGGCGTACAGGTCTCGCTTGCGTGGGAGACGCGGAGACGGTAGAGGATGGGCGAGAATGCAATCCAGGAGGGAAGGAATACTGGGCATAAACATTGAATCCAGAAGAGGATCTGCTGTGTCGGGGGGATGCTGGGTTAAGGATTGACATGGCTCGCGGACGAGGTGAGCCAGAGGAGGCGTTCGACAGTTGGGGGTGGCGAGATGGTGTGGAAGGAGAAAGTAAAGGCTCGAACTGCGACGAAACGACTGCCTTGTCGGACGAGCTATGCGAAGACGGCTTGCGCGTGATGGATTTTTCAGGCATGACAATCGACGCAGTAAGCCCGCACCGGCTAAAGGCAGGTATACTTGAGAAGTATAGAGTCTCATTAGCGCGTAGCGAAAATGCCAAGATTGACTTTTTTTACCTCGCCGATAAAGGGTTGTTTTCTGTCATCGTTGGTCGTGCTCCACCCCCCACATGAGTGAGTGCAGCACTCCGTTCTGCGATCCGTTTCTCGTTTACCTTGGATCGACGGAAACTGAGGAGACATAGCAGACATAGTAATACAACAACACAGAGAAAGCCGGCGATTAAACCACCTGCGATGTTATTGGTAGTCGCAAAGGTTTCTTGACGGGGAAAAATGCGCGGCGCCATGGAACTTGAGCTGGAGTGCAAGTGATTTTGTTAGAATGACTGATCGCCACGAAAAAGGAGCGTAAAATAAAGAGAGTGGAAGGCGGACTTGGTCAAGGTCACGTCTGGTTACAGTGCACTGGGTCCGAACATGAGTAGGGAGCAGTCGGAAGCAGAGGTCGTCAAGATGTGGTCTTATAGCGGGAGTAAAGGCAAGCCCCAAGCGAAAATAGCAATATTAATTATCTCAAGAAGGGCTTCCTCATCATGATGGAGCCGGTTAGTGCGGTGTTACCGAGAACAAAACGACCATACCCACACCATATTGCTCACAAGTACCCGAGTCTGACTTCCTCCGCGAACCGGAATCGCCATGTATATTTAGCCACTAAAGATTTGCTTCCCTTGTTCCCATCGACACTGCCACCTCGTCGCGAATGCTCTCCAACATGGACCGTGTACCATACACCGGCTTCCACCCAATTGACCTAGCCCGCTCTCCCTTCGCACGGGCATTAGTACCCATCGTTCGAGTCTGAGCTCTAGTCTAGTGAAAAGCTGATTGTCAAATGTTCAATGACTCACGAGTGCGTATTTCTCCATCTCTGTTTGCGTGAAGACAGTTGGACGACTCCCGCCGCATCCTCGAGCACTGAGTTCCTCCGCCACCGCCCCGAAGATCTCCCCAACCTCGCTTTCTCCATTCTCCGCAAAATACATCCCAATCCGGCCCACATAGAGTCGGCGACAGTTAATAGCAGCATCGAAGATGTGCATATACAAAGACACAAGATCTTCGATATGTACGTGTGACCAGGCGTTCACCCCTTTTCCGATCACACCGCCGTGACGCCGGTCGATGCCCGCATTTATAACGGCCGGAATCTGTCGAGAACGCGGGTTCTGGATTCCAAGAGAAACGAGGCGGGTCTTGGCGATACCATAGACCAAACCAGGAAGAACGATGCATGCCTTGACATATTCTGTACAACTATAAATCTGCGGATTCCGTGTCAAAAATAGTTAGATCGCACCTTCCTCGCTGGCGTCTGTTATTGCAATATCAACTTCTCTGTGAGGTTGAGTGCGCGGCAAGGATTCCAGCTGGTGGATATTGAGATCCGAATATACTGTATCAGAAATGTAGTTGCCTCGAGCGTCGTCGATGAGTACGCCTGGAGCGATTGCACTCTGAAACAGCTAAAGATAACACAAAGCTATGGCGCACCTATGCCTGACTATGCGTGAAATGATTAACTCATGAAACCGGTGGAAAAGGAAACAACGCTGACGGTATGAATCAAGATAGGGGCAGTCCCAGTGTCATAATGGCGTCGCTTTAATCCGCTGAGTATAGCTTTTGCGGCGTTTAGGTTGTCGGCATCCGCCTATGAACGTCCCATTGAATAGTGGTCAAGAAGGCGAGATACGGGACAGGGCATACGCATGCTATCACAACATCGGCTTGCGATGCAAGGTTCTTGATCAGGGTAGAGTCGTCGTGTGAGCCGACCACCGGTGTGACATGGACTGCCCGAAAGCGAGACGCTTTTACTTCGGAACGAACAAGGACGGTGATATTGAATTCGTCCAATCTCGGGTGGCGGAGGAGAGCTGAAAGGACAGAACCACCAATGTATCCTATGATAAATGCAGCGTGATTTTTTATCAACGCCCGTCCTCTCAGGGATATTGGGCAGACATACCAGTCGAACCTGTCAAAAGTATGTTGATAAGGGTCATTCTTGTGCTGGCGGGAGGCAGGGTTGAACAAAATCGCCGGCGTCTGTTATGTACAGTACAAGTAGGGAATTGAAACAGTGGCGGAGAATTCCAACTTGGACCACCTTTCCTGTTGTGGCCTCCGCATGGCGGAATCGAGGAGCGTATGATATCGTTTTTCAAATGGGATCTCACCCTAAGGGCGAGGCCGTGCATGTTCCTTACGGGGAACTACGGAAAATGTTTGCACATGCACAACTTGCAGTCGGGAAAAGTCATATAATATGGGAAGACAAAAAGGTAAATGTGGACTGCCAGCTAGTGATTGTGAATTAGGAATGTCGCCCGGCGAAGCTGAGCATAATGTGACCGGAAACGCACGAGAAAACGGTAAATCCCGAGGACATATTTTTACCAACGTTGGCGACTGCCGCCGGTGGAGCTGGTGGAAGACGGCGGTGAGTAGGCCCGCTGTTTGTCTATGTTAGGATCTGAAGCCTTTGCCACACTAGACCAAACAAGATTATTCGCAGCAACTCCGTTTCCAGAGATTGGATAACACAATACAACGATGTCGCTACTCGCCCCAATCATCTGCGATAATGGTACTGGTTTCTCAAAGATAGGGTATGCGCTCCGGCTCATGGCAGTCAAATCGACGTTGACACACTTTCTCAGTTTCGCGGGCAATTCCGATCCCTCATTGTGAGTCTCGCGTTTAGATCACCGCGGTTTGACCCCACTGACGTTAACGCAGTGTATTTCCTACCGCGATAGCCACACGTGGTCCTGCCACTCAACCAACGCGTGGAGGACCTCCAATCCCGGCAAAGCCCGGCAACCTTGCATCGAAACGAGGTATCGAAGACCTTGATTTCTTCATCGGAGACGAAGCGTTAGCGAACGCAAAGACGCCTGGATATGGCGTGCACTACCCCATTCGCCATGGGATGATTGACAATTGGGATCATATGGAACGTTACTGGGAGCAAACAATCTTCAAGTACCTGCGCGCGGAGCCTGAGGACCATTACTTCCTTCTGGTCAGTCGTCTGCAATCGCAATAGAGATATGGTAATGATCTAGCACCGTCAGACCGAGCCACCCCTCAATCCCCCGGAGAACCGGGAACAAACAGCCGAAATCTTCTTTGAATCATTCAACATCAAAGGCCTCTACATCGCCGTGCAGGCGGTACTCGCGCTTGCTGCGTCGTGGTCATCCAACAGAGTCACGGACAGAACATTGACCGGCACAGTCATTGACTCCGGTGATGGTGTCACCCACGTAATTCCTTGTGCGGAAGGCTATGTGATCGGAAGTGCTATAAAACATATTCCTATTGCCGGTCGCGACATCACGCAATTCGTGCTCAACCTTTTGCGAGAGCGCGGTGAAACGACTGCGGTTGCCCCTGAAGATCAGTTGAGACTTGCCTCGAAGGTGAAGGAAGATTACAGTTACGTCTGCCAAGACATTGTCAAGGAGTTCAGAAAGTATGATGCCGAGCCGTATAAATACTTTGAGAGGTACGACGGTGAACACAGTGTCACCGGAAAGGTAAGTGTATGGTGAACGAGTACACTGCCTCGGCTGATTGGACCCATCATTTAGAAATATTCAATCGATGTCGGATATGAGCGTTTCCTTGCTCCCGAAATCTTCTTCAATCCGGAAATCTACTCATCCGACTTTTTGACGCCATTACCCGAGATCGTTGACGATGTGATTCAGGCATCACCCATTGACGTTCGCCGCGGGTTGTACAAGGTGAGCACTACCCGCTTGCTGAGATCATTCCTGACCCCGCGGGCAGAACATCGTGTTATCGGGGGGTTCCACGATGTTCCAGCACTTCGGCCAGCGTCTCAAACGTGACCTTAGACAATTAGTTGATCGCCGGCTTGAAGCTAGCGTAATTTCTAGTGGCAGTACCCAAAAGGTTAGCTCCACTTGGTAACTCGCCGAAAGCATTCTGATTCTTTACGTCCCAGTCCTCTGGGGTCGAGGTCGAAGTCATTTCGCACAAGCGCCAACGGTAAAAACCATAGTTACCGTTATGGAACCGGAAGGCTCATCGCTTTTCCTCTCTCGCTTAGCCACGCTGTCTGGTTCGGAGGCTCACTATTAGCGTCGTTGGTAAGATTCTCATCTCCGCATTGTTCCCAGGGCTGATTACTGTGTAGCCGGAGTTCTATACATCGTGTCACACGAAAGCTCAGTATGACGAAATTGGACCTAGCATCTGTCGGCGATACCAGATCTTCGGCAGCGCGACGTAGAGTGCAGTGCTCTAGGTACGATCATGGAGGAGGGGGTAAACAAAGTATTTGTGATGGTCTATCCTCGCATTGTAGTCACGTCGATTCGATCCCGTGTAGCCTGTTGTTCGAAATGCAGAAGACGGGGAGGCGAATCTGATGCGATGAGGACCCTTGGGACGTAATCACCGCGATTTCTCCTGCCGCCCTCTAGGATGAAGACCGACAATAACATGTGGCGTACAGTTTATTCTCAGATGACGATGTTATGGAGTAAAGGAGGAATGGATAGGACACACGTGTGACGCTGTATCCGAATTACTGCAGAGGAGGTGGCGTCATGTCCGAAGTTTCCTCAATCAGTTCTAGAAAGGTTCTACACGGAATGCAAATGATAACCAATAGTCGTCTCTCTGAGAATCCCGAACGTGGTTCTTGGTAGACCGGTCTACAACTTTGGTTACCTGTGCCGTACTAGCTGATTGCTTTTGCATGGGAACATGAAAGCTCGGACAAAGCCGAGGCTTCCCAGCTTCCTCGTATGTTCCTGTTGGCATCCTCGTATGGATGGTGGGCATCGCGAGTTCGAATAAGAGATACGGCGGGGTTATCCGTGAGACAAGCGCAAACCAAGTCTTTTGACTGCGGACTTTTCCATACACGAATTTCGCATCGATTTACCAGGGCGAGAAGGAGGATCAGAGATAGTCAAGAACGGACAGGGGGTGATCCCAAGCTCCACGGAGGTTCTTCAAATGACGGTGTCACTCTGTGAATTGTTCCAACCAGCAGGTTATCGACGATTGTTCCTGTAAAGTTATTCAGTCATTTCGGACGGGTCATGCTGCACGCCATGCGGAGCCGGATGGTTGGCGTAAAAGAATTACCCTAGCATCCAACTAAGTCCCCTTGAAGAAGACCGATGATCGAAATAATTCAGCATTGCAAGTTTGTGACTCATCCGGTAAGGGCCGCCGGATTCACTGAGACATGGCTGAATAGTGCATACTGTAAGGCCTAGGTGTACCTTCGAGAGAATGGACACGGCGACGTGCAGGACCGTACGGTGACAGACAAAAAGTAATCGAGATGCCAGTGACACAGCCTGTGTGTGTGTCAAATGCAACATGGGGACCCTGCCCAGGAGATTTAGATACGGCGGGACAAATTGGGCATCCTGCAGCACTGGTGCCAGTGTAATTCGGTAGAACGTTGGAAACTTACCGTGAACAGCCTCGGACGAGAACATGAGAGTGTGCACCGCCTGAGCTCGATCATTCAAAGGGGCCTACGAAACCTCCGAGTGAGTCACATAGCCTACCCCGGAGGGTGATTACCCTGATATCTGCGCGGATACGGCAGCACTGGCAACAGCCGAACCGTTTCTGGTCACTATAATTGGACAAGCTCAAGGTTCCAAATTGCGTGGAGAGTACATAAACAGTCGAGTCTCAGGGCGTTTCACTCGATCCGTCAAGCCTCGAGGCCCATCCCCGCAAGCCACCTCCGGTCTCGACGGGCTGATCACACGTATTTCTCCTTCCACTCCCCGCATCGCGTCCTGCTTCATCCCTTCCTTGACATGTCGACGCAAGCGCAACATATGGGCGGCCAAAACATGTGGGATCAACCACAATTCGTCTTCAAACAACCCCTCCAGCTCGAAGAACTTCCTTATCCCCTCGAGGCCACTTCCAGTGCTAGATGCATTCCTCATCAGCGTCAAAATCCCCCACCGTCGCTCAGTGTACCCGAAACACCGAACAGATATGGCTCGTATCCATCAGCAGTGCCTTTTGGAACGTCCACCGGGTTTGTCAGGCAGCTGCCGATGCAGACACCTTCATTCAACCCTCTTGACGCCGATCCCAACCTCACCTTAGATACGTCTTCATCCTCCTTTGGCCCATCCTCCCACACCACCCATGTCTCCCCAGTCTACAACCAACCGGGCTTGAATCCTCTGGAACCCAGTCAAGCGAAATATCAAGCCGGCCAATTTAGTGCAGGTTTACAACCCAATCATTCACCCGACGGCTCTCCTACCCCCAACGCTGCCATGATCAACCATTCGACGTCTCATTCTTATATCCCCACTGGCCCTATGCAATTTCCCACCGCTCTTCCACTTCCTCCTCGACAATCCGAGCTACAAGCTCATTATTTCAACGCAACAGGCATGCGTCAGCAGTCGGATTATATTCCACATCCGAAGAGAATCAAGCCAGGTGACGATTGTGATGATGGTCAAGGCGAGCATCATGATGGTCAAGAACAGGAGGCTACTAGGCCAAAACAGTCAGTGGACTGGGCTTAGCATTCTCTGCGATACCAGCTCACGATTATCCAACTACAGTATGGGAGCATGCGCTCGGTGCAAAAGTTTGAAGGTAGATTCTAGTGCACGATGATACCAGCATCTCATGGCTCTGCTAGGTCCGCTGTGAATTCAAAAATGACAGAGACACTTGCAAGCGCTGTACAGGCGCAGGCCAGGAATGTATCATTCCTGGCCGCAAGCCTCGTCGCATCCCACCGTACGCAGACTTCCTTTCATCTCGCACCGCACGACTAATGTACACTTTTCTTAGAAAACGGGAACACTTGCTCAACCAAATCCGCGAACAAGCCAAGCAAATCCAGGAGCTGATGGCGAAAATTGAGACAGTTGAGGCCTCGAACCGCCCTGCTATGGCGCAATCCCCGCGTTCCCCCGAGTCAGGTATATCTATGGAATCAAACTTCGAGTCGGTCGTTCCAAACGCGGAAATGCAAGATTGGATTTCGAAAGCGCGCGTATCTATCCAGGAATTCGGTGGCTTAATCCCCGCAGGAGATCCAACAGATGCAGACGACCCCTATGTCAGCGACGAGGGCGCCGCGGAACAATACTCGGATGACGAATCTGGTTATGCTACTGCCGAGGATGAAACAAGCAGGGACATAGGTTCACCTGCGAGTTCCATAATGAAGAGACAAGCAGTCCAAAAAACATCGCTCAAGTTGCTCCCAGGAGAAGATGCTCCCTACGGCCTGATGGCTGCCCTCGCCATCAGGAAAAACGCAAGAGAGAAGAGTGTTGAACCCGAGTCGTCAGAGGCTGTGGGCGTTGCAAACGCTGACTTCTTTCGGCCTAGTATGTATTGGTTGGGTGGCTTTGTTGATGCTCTGACTCTGACCTACGTTTCATTAGGTCAGGGACCCGATCCCAAACGATTGAATCCATCCACTATTGGAGTTCAACTGCCTCATATCTTGGCTCGTGGGGTTGTCTCGATCAAGGAGGCGGACAAGTTGTTTGCCATGTAAGCTCGCGTCCACTGAAGACGGCGTTTGTTTTGACATTTCATTAGTTACTTCGAGAAGATGAATCCGTCTGCCAATCTGCTAGACCCTGCCCTTCACACTCCTCAGTATGTGGCTATGCGGAGCCCGTTCTTGTTCACAATTAGTAAGAATCTATTACCGGTGCACTGGTCTTCCGAAGCTAACGATGATCAAGTATGCGGCGTCGCTTCCAGGTTCTATGAGCCCCGACCACATCTTTACCAGCAACTGATGCAGTACGGCCAGCTCGCTGCCGGAACTGCGCTCATATCTGGGACTAAGAATGAGGAGATGTCCGCAGCTTATCTTCTCATGCAACTCTACCCAGTTCCATCAAAACGGTGGGACGAAGAAAGAAGCTGGATTTATCTTGGCGTCGCCATAAGGTGCGGTGGCTTATCTTTGGACCGATGTCCCTGGTTCCTAATTCAAATTTAGAATCGCACAAGACATTAACTTGAATCGCCCGGTCACCACGAAACCTCTTAATGAACAAAATGCGCGCATTCTCTTGAGCCGGCAACGAATCTGGATGAACTGTTTCAACTTGGATCGTTCGACTGGGAGTCAGTACGGCAAGCGCTCGATCATCCCAAATACGGATTACTTTGCTGTGCATTCAGAAAATTGGTGGAGGTCGTCACCCTACAACATCAAAGGTTTTGATATCCATCTTTGCGGGTACAACGCGGAGTTGAGATTGGCTGCCGATTTCACGTCGAAGATCTATGGTGACCCCAGCCACCCAATTGGGCTCGACAAGGTAAGTTGCCTTGTTCTGATAGACTCGTGATATTGTTCCTAAATAAATGCAGACCTTGAATATTGCACAACTTGCAAGCGATACCGATGATGCGCTGAGGCAACTTGGCGAGCGTTGGTTCAAGCGTCTGGATGAATTCGAGGAAGAGAAAACGGACATGTGGGAATTCCGGACGGAACTGCTCAGAATGGCCTATGCATACGCGCGTCTGACTGCTTTGTCAACGGGATTGAAGCATGCCAAGGGAGGTCAGTTGGACGAGAATACCTTCATTATGCGCGTGGGTGTATGCTATTTTTCGACATTGCCCTGGGTTGATTCTTTCCTACCAGTGCTTGGACGCTGCCTCCGATATCGTGAATGCGTTCGTTCGCAGACTGTTCCCCACGCCAGAGAGGAGTGGGTACTCGTTCAAGCCTAATGTGACAAGGAACCTTACACTTGACGTTAGAAATTCTGTTTCGGCACGCGCCGGATGCCCAGCTCGTGTTTGTCACGTTCGCTGGCGCTTTCCTTGTCAAGGTAAGGCATAATCTTCCTGTCGCAAAACACCCCACATACACACCATGCGATTTCGCAGCTCCTCCAACCCAAGTACTCGCAGTACTTTACGTACGAGCGGCGACAAGAGATTCACACGCTTGTCCAAGAAGCTGTTGACCTGCTCGGCGCGCCCGAGGTCTGTGTCGACGATAAACATGGACCGAAGCTATTTTCCCGTTTCCTCGGTGGTCTGCTTGCAACCCAAAGTGTCAACCCAGACTCGCTTTCCCCTATCTCCAAGACCATACACTTACGACGTCTCAGCTCACGATCAAAAGCCACTTCAGGCAGGGGGAAAGAACCAAGCGGGTCATTGTCCCCATCGCCCTTCCACGCCTATGGATTTGGTCCCGAACTCTCATCGCCATCGACCTTTTCCGATTCGTCCTCCCCCGTACAGCAATTCGTATCCCTCGAGGATAACTCACGCGGGCAATCGCCATCCACACTCGACCTTGGCTTGGGGCTCCATTCAACCGACATTTATCAGGGTGCTCCGATGCCGGTGGATCAGGAACTCTTGGATTCGATATCGTTTTTGTCGGATCCTGTCTGGCAGGATACAACTATGCCAGGTGAGCCCTTCCTCCTCCTTCTGGCACTTCTTCCGTTGTGCTTCGCATCTTTATCGTGTCTATGGGGCTTATATCTCTCTTTTTAGGTTTCAACTGGGTTAATCAACTGAACCAAGTCAGCAGTTCGGCGCTGCATACTAACGACTACGTAATGTACGAGCAGCGGCAGTACAGCGTGTGATCGTTTTGAAACTCCCCTACCACCCCATTGCATATCCTCACCAAAACCTTCCTCTGGCCCCTTTCCTATACTACTCATGTAACCCGCCGCATTTAAGTGCGCCTTTGTTTCCTTTAACTCATCTGTCGACCGTGTTGTGTCAACTTACATCTGTCCCCCTGCTTTATGCTGTTGTTGTTACCCCTGGTACTACCGTTTTCTTGTGCTCACGTCTTCCGTCTTGGTATTGTGCATGATTTTTCCTGGATGATGCACGGTATGCTGTCGGTCGATGTCGGTATCATCATCCCACCCTGATACATGTAGTGTGAACTCATCTGTCATTTTTATTGATGGTTGCTATCTCCGTGGTAGTAGATCTTGTACTATATACAACCCACACGCGCAACGTTTTTTTCGTCCTACCTTGGAAAAACGTCGGTTTTTTGGGGGGAGAGGGGGCGCACGACCTCGTTCGTCGTGTAACGCGCCGAAAGACGCGTTTGTCACAGTCGGGCGGTTTGTTTCCTGTCCCCCATACAATAAATACCGTCGCTCGTTACATCATGTAATGGATTCATGCCAGAACTTGTAGTTGCATCCCGTCACTGGCAATACCATCCAGTAATGGGCGAAGTTCCACGCGAGTGCCCTGAGAGACACGACTCGAGCGATAAACCGATCCCGGGTAGAAAACCTGTACGTTCCAAATCCGAACTTTCTTGGCTCCCGTGCTGATCTATTCCGCATGTTGGATAGGTCACCCACCGACCAGTGGCTGCCCTGAGAATTTGTGTTCTGAACGAATGCTTCATTTTGGATCCGTGGCCTCGATCGTGGGTACGAATCGGCAAGCGTTCAAAAAACGTGCGATTTATAACAAAAACAATATACGTCTAGATTACAGTAAATAGCGCATATAGATCCTCCTATACCTGGATCCAAGATCCCCTTCACAGCCGTGCATTCTTTGGCATCGATCGCATGGCCTGTCTTACACCCAAATCTGCCAAGACGTCTTCGGCTGCATTGATTAGGTGCTCATGTTAGTCATGGACGCCGATGAAGTGCATGTCTCGGCTTACCTCCTCCAAGGAGCGCATCAAACGTAACCGTTCGATAGTACTGCGAAAGAACATGAGGTTGTTCGATAATGAACGGCAACGGGCAGGTGGCTTACGTGTTCGATGAATTTGCCCATGCCGGTCATGGTGATACCACGACCACCGAATATCTGAACGGCATCTCGTGCAGTCTCTTGGGCACACTGTGTGCTGTAGCTCTTCAGGAACCCGATCGGTCTTATCGCATAGATGAGCCATAGCCTTCGGCAGAAGAACGATGTTTTCTTACCCTGCGAGTTTCTGTGCTTGCTGCTTGTACGTCTGCGGGACGACTCATGAGTTCCACCACGTGCGCGAGCGTCAAGCATTGCTAACCATATGCGTCATCTGATATGTGAGGTTTTCTAACCAGCTCTGAACACTCTCCGTGCGAGCGATCATACCAGCAATCTTGGAACGAATGACTGGCTGGGAGATGAGCGGTTTTCCGAATGCCTTGCGCTGAGAAGCCCATTTCAAGCATTCCTCGACGATCGACCGTTGGCTTCTTGCTGAACTGCAGCACATAACCCATCGTTCGTGGTTAAAGTTACTGTTTCAAAGGTTCATCGCCAACGTTCAATCCACAAGCAAAACACGGCAGAGGCGTACCTGAGGATAACGAAAATTCCACCGCCAACCTCGCCTAGTGTGTTACCGACAGGTACATGCACATTGTCGAAGGTGATATAGCCAGTTCCTGCAGTAGTGGAGTAACTCGTCTTGATTTGCCGCGTCTCAACGCCCGGGCCGCGCTCAACCAAGATGACTGTGAGACCATCCTATCCGAAATAAATCAAGCGGAATGGTCAAATTTGGTTGCTGAGACTCACATCTGTCTTGCAACCCACCGTGAAGCTATATTGAGTGGTGAGGTTAAAGTAAATAGGAATTATAGCCAGGAAGCCTACTAGTCGGCAAATCTAACATTGAAATGCGATGAATACAAGTCGAAATATTCCAGCAGTCGTCACTTACGTAGCGTTCGTGATCCACTTCTTTGACCCGTTGATTACCCACTCCTTTCCGTCTTCACTTAGTTTTGCAGTGGTCTGGAGACCCATGACGTCACTACCGGCCATCGCTTCCGAGATAGCAAGACAGATGAACTTTTTGCCGGACAGAACTTCAGGTACGACTTTGGCCTTAACTTCTTCGGAACCAAAGTTCAGCACAGGAGGGAGACCTATGACTTTGCCTCCGAGAATGCCTGGAAAAAAATGTGTAGATAGACGTGAAAGACATGATGAAAACTTACCATCACCATATCCCCGTTTACCACATCGGACAAGTTCTTGAGTGATGATAAGCTAAGCGAGGGAGGGTATGAAAGAGGGATTGGGATTGAAACGTGAAGGTACACACCTCATGAAAATAGTCAAACTAAGAGGTGGAAGGCGTTTAGTCAATGTCAAAAGACCGGGATTATTCCGAAACTCACTTCTTCTGGTTTGACGAGGCCACCCATAAGTGTTCGACCCTTTAGATGTTTCCCGGGTCCCATCCGCATAGCATGCATGTTGATCTCGCTATTGGATTGTGACCGTCGAATGACATGCATTACAACAGACAAATATTACTCACGCCATTTTGTCGAAAACAAACTGGCTCGGGCGTTTACCGTCCTCTTCGCGCGCCTAAGTACCAAAAATCAGCTGGCGATGCGAAAAGTGGGATCACTAGCTACCTGAGCGTCATCGTACATCACTTCATCAACGAATCGTCTGACTGCCTTTTGGAGCTCGCGGTGATTCTGCGAGTGTCTGTCACTTTCTGGGGCAACAGGTTGAAGGTACTTCTTACGTCAGAATAGTACGGGCTGAAATAACCAGGAGTCAACCAGGTAGGCTCGGCATAGGGAACATGGCTGATTTCTCCGACTACACGGTCGTAAATGACACTCTTCTCGCCTTGAATTGTGCCGATCTGAAGGCGTTTGTACTGGGGGCGTTCCAAAACTTCGTGACGATGAAGCCCATAAAATGATTCTGTAACATCCTGACCAACTGAAGAACAAGTTTGAGATTGGAACAGCAGGAGTTGAACTCGTGTGATACGAACCGACTTCCTCGTCGAGTAAGACTGCAACACCTCCAGGATGAAGGTCTTTGAAACGAGAGAGATTATAGACCTTGGCATCGATCACAACCCACTAAAAGCAACGTGAGCCAGACAAAAAGTGCTTCAAGGGGGCTGGTGGCCATACGAGATCATCTGGCGTATTGTGCTGCGGACGTCAGACATGGTGAGAGGGAAGCACGGGGAGGTACTTACCTGTGCGACCTCTTCGAGAGTGAATTCTTTGAGCGCGGTTGTTGCCATCTGGCCAAGTGGATGATACAGGTTACAGTACAAAGTACAGAGACAGTCCCGTTTTATTCGTGACGTGCATTCATATGCTTGGGGTAGTTTCACGTGGTACCGAACGGATCCGGGATAAACTAACCGCCTATGTACAAACAAAGACAAATACTAATACCACAAACATTTCAGAACACCACAACTTGAGACAATCAAACGAGTATTCGTGTACTCAGACAGTGTGCGGCAGACCAGTAATCGTTGATAAGACACTGTGCTCGTAATTTGACAGGAGCGTGTCCGTGTAAATATCCTTTTCTTCGGCGCCCGATCCATCAACTAGTCTCAGCCCCATCATGATAGCTGTTCTGACGTTCGTCATCCGAGTGGTGTGATTCGAAGCTTTGCACCTTCCGGACTGGCGGTAAAACAAGTGACCGTGCTGGCTAAAATGAGCCGACCCTCCTGTTGAATTCTTCCTCCGCTATGTTCCATGCCTTGATCCTGGCCTTCTCGCATGCTTCCTTGTACCCTGCCGTCTCTCTCAACCCTTTCCATGCAGTTTTTTCTAGCATCCCCCACCACTCCTTTTCATACGGGTTTCCCGGCGCACCAGCAAATCCCCATGGTTTGGCTTGAGTCGGTTGCAAGTATGGATGCAGTAAGCCCGACACGAACGGATGGACTGGTCCAGTGAAGTGAACGATCGCCGGATCGTTCAGCTGTTCCAAGGGGAGCTTCTGTCTCTCTGGATCTGGCCATGTCGCAACTGTCCCAATTCCGTGCGCATTCCACGTGAGGCTTAACCGTACCCGGTCACCTCTAAAGTGGACATTAAGCGGATCCTGATCCCAAAATACGGCATCCTTCATCTCGTAACAGAGTGTTTCGAGCGTCAGAAACGTAGAGCGGATTTTTGCGAGGTCGAGCAATAGCACGCCGGAATTGAAATACTCTCCTCGGGGAACACGATCGTGTCCCATGGGGCACCATAGGTCGGGTGCGGCGCCAATAGCATGACCACCGAGGTTGGTATTCCACAGTTCTCTCAAGTCCTTGCGTACCAAGACGTCCGCGTCAAGATAAATAACGCGCTCAGCAGGTAGGCATCTCATCATGTCGACCCGTGCCCAAGCAGCACCTAAATTAGAAGCTATGGAGTTCGGAGGCAAATCTATGAAGAGCAGGGAGATATCGGGGCGTGTGATAAAGGATGCACCGATCTTCTCCTTGTCTTCTGCGTGGAGACCGCAATCGATGATGTACACTGTGATCCGGCCTTGAACATGTTCGGCGACACTACGCAGAGTCACTGCAGCTGGCATGGCGTATCCCGAGTCAAAGGCAAGTGTAATGATCATACTATCGGAGTCGTCGACATTGTTGAGTTGGGTGATCATCGTTGCTATACATAATAACACCAACAATCAGCTGAGTGTGATCAGATTGAGTGAAGCTTTACCTGACGCTTTACAGGTGCAGGATAGGTTATTGAGGGATTAGGTCAAGATCACCCTCGTCGTATATGTGAGATACCCGCGATGACGCTTTGGGTAGGATTGCAAGCATGTTTCGCTTCACGTCACGGCTCCGATAAGAACACAGAGCGGCCATGGGAACAAGGCGATCGCAGTGCAAAATAGCGCCAGTATTTCAGTAATGTTTAGAGCTAACCCCGTACAGAAAGCCGTGATGAATCGCGTTAATATCTATCCAAACACGGAGAAGCATGAGCCCGGGGATTACTTGGTGAAATCACTTGTACAGCAAGTTTATCTGTGCTGATTCCAAACAGAATTTGGACCATGCAGAGAGTTATGGTCATTACATGAATATAGTATACAAGCGATGCCTTCGATCACTCGGACTCTTATTCATTCATTTGATTCCCACTACCGCATGTATATACAACTATATACTTCAGATACATATCGAGCCAGGAACCATAGCAGAGTACTTCCGAGTCTCTCAATATACACTCATCACATACCATCCCGCAATCAAGTAAATAAATTCTCATCAGATAGATCAGTATCGTGTGGCTAACCATTGCAATCACCGTGTCTATAGCAGCAATGGGCATTCAGCACAATGACGCTATCGGTGACAGGATAAACATCGTTCTCGCCATCGACTCGGAATACGCCATGCCGGCTGCGGTGACTCTGCGCAGTATCGCAGAAAACGCCCAAGGCGACATCATTCTCTATCTCGTCGACTGCGGTCTTGTCGCGGAAGACAAGCAAAAGCTCGAGGCATCCTTGCCCATGCGTCCGGATATCACCCTCCATTTCATAGACTTGCCTCCGAGCGCCATCGCTTCCAAATTGGGCACATCCTGGGCGAGGGTCGACGTGATGAAGTACTTGCCAGTCGAGCGCGCGATCTATCTGGATGCGGACGTCCTGGTGCGCAAAGACTTGAGAGAGCTGTGGAACACCGATCTCAAAGGTCACCCTCTTGCTGCCGTGCCAGACATAGAGCGACACCGGGGAGTCTGCCGGGACAAGTTCAATTCAGGTGTGCTATTGATGAACCTTGTGAGGACCCGTGCCGCCTTCCCAGAACTCGAAACACGCTGCTACGAACTCAATGGTTCCACATTTTATGATCAAGATCCACTCAACGCTCAATTTAAAGATGACTGGGAATCGTTGAGCTTCACCTGGAATGCGCAGGGTCTCGGGACGTACGCGGGATGGGTTGGGATTTATCAGGAGAAGTTCTACTTGGAAGAGATGAGCGACCCAGCAATCGTTCATTTCATCGGACCAGTTCATCCTTCGATGGGAGCCGTTCTAGATTTCTGCCAGCAACCAGTCACAGCTAAACCATGGGGTTATATGGGTGCGCCAGGACACCCATACGAAAAGGATTGGTGGGAAACGTTGGATAAAACCGCTTGGAGGGGCTGGAAAGAGACGACTGAGTACAAGGATATGCGTGAGCAGGCACGGACAAAGGTATTGAAGACCGCGAAAGAGGATTTTGACAAGTGGATAGAGTTGAGGGAAAGGATTCGTTCTTTCTAGTCCGACCTAATTAAAAGTCTTGTCAATACATTTCACTATGATACTGGATCACTGTTGTCACAGCCTGGTGACTAGCCCATCTACTACGAGTTTGAGCCAGACGCCACCTATGCCGTCCCAAACGTGCTCCAGATTTGTTGAATCCCCACAAATGACAGGTTAAATAAGCACAGTACCGACTCCGAGACAAAGCAGGAGAAAGAATAACAATTGCAAGCGCACCCCACATATCCATGACCAACTGCCGCCGTTCGATCTACCATATGCTTTCAAATGTGACATGACCTGCTACCAACTTCGCGAAGGATGTCTCTTGAACTCACTCCGAGGTGGAAGATACATTGACCACGTCAACTGGACGTATGAGATGCCATCTCATACATCCAATTGACTTGGACGTCGACTTGTGAAGTGGTGCGTGAGAATCAAGCTTCTGAATCACTTCCACCATGTCTGATCGGCACTCGTTGGTCCAAATCATCCACTTCGAATTAAAATCGACCTAAGCCTATTTCATGATCCAACGATCCTTGGGATTCGATGAAATTTGCTTTCGGTCAATTGAGGCTCGGAGGGCGGACTTCATCGTTTCACAGAGAACGAACCACGACCGTACTATCTTTCAACCAAGACTTTCAAACTGCTCCTTCACAATCATAGTATGTCAATTCATTCATTGATAGTCTTGACATTTTAGTACGAAACGATTAGATTATTCGATCCATCTCCCTCACTTCGTCCTCCTGTCGAATGCATCCTTTGTATTCTTCAGTACCTTCATATTCGCCTGCCCCCGGATTTCTCTGCACTTGGTTGTCTCCATCCAACCTTTCCAAGAAGTTTTTTTCTAACGTGTTCCACTATTCTTTTCAGTGTGGATGTCTAGGCGCACCTGCATAACCCCGCGGTTTGGTTGTGGTGTTGTAAGGGGGATCCAGCACAGTCGCAAACTGTGGATGACCTGGTCCAATGAACTTCACGATCGCCGGATCCTGGGGCTCTTCAAGTTCCAAGCGAAGTTCGTCCGAGTAACTTGGCGAATTCGTCGCACGTCTCGAGTCCCTGCACATTCCGTGTGAGGTTTGACCACAAGCGGTTATCTCTGAAGTGAATATTGTGTGTTGATCCAATGGCCGCGAAGGCACGGTGTTCTTTATCTCGTAGCTGAGTACTTCTAGCTTTATCAAGACAGTGGACTCGGAGTGAGTCTTCAGCATTCGGCGTCGACCGGTAACATGCTTGAATTGACGTAATCTCCCTGAGGGACACTGTATGGCCCATCAGAAGTGCTACATCAGGTGCGGTGGCGACAGCGCAGCGCGCATCGCCCATAGTCAGTGTCCTAGAGCACTCTCAGGTCTTTGCGCACCATAATGTTGGCATGAGGTGGAGGTGTGGAGTGAAAGGAAGGAAGGAGCAATTACATCGCAAGTAGTAGTAGAATGTCTATTACGTAATGCAAGTGCAGCTACAGCCAAGAAAATTCCTTCACCAAATTTGTTGTGTTTGACTGTCCCCGATTGTATGTCTACTGCCGAAGGTGAAGAAATCAACCGTAAGATCGGCTGACGACAACGTGATGAACCCATCATGCTTCCGAGTCCAGAAGTTTTTAGCATGGCAATAATTGAAGGGGTGCCCATTCGCGATGCCGACGACATCGTTGACCTTGCAAGCGGTCGTCATGACAAGTGCTAGTGAAGCTTGAAGAGTGCCACTAAAGACGAAAAGGAGCGAACGTCGAACAGGAAAAGGAGTCGCTACTCGGCAACGCGCTCCGCACACGCGCCGACGCGAGAAACAGACCTTCCAAATAAGGCACAATAACGCGACCGACAATCAATAGAAACTGGAGCGTGCTATATTACATAGATTACCCTCCAGAGTAGCAGCACCCCGGCAAGAATCCTACGCTAGCTAAAAAACTATCATAAGAGTAGCCTGAAATTTGGGTTGGAGATGCATATGCACTGACCGCTGGCGAACAGCGAAAACAGATACTTACTCAACTTCAACCATGCGGAATCACGGGAGACATATGCCGGTCCCCGGGTAACCTGAGGGTCGGACGCAAATCGGTCTACTCGAGTACCTGACTGTAATTGTCCCACTTGCTTATTCGGCTGCAGTCGACGTCTCCGATGACTTTCTTCGGAACAAGGAATCGAACGAGACTGAGGCTGTTCTAGATGGGGTGGAAGAAAGGACAGGAACTAAGGGATCTCTCATCGGGCACGTAATTCATTGGCAGGCACAAACAACGGATATTCCAATTCCCCTACAGTCGACCCATCTCGCATTCATCATCATCTGACATTCAGGTATATTTTTTGCGTCTCGTCCTGGTCACATTGACGTGATCCCTCGAAACAAGCCGAGGTGAATCGTTGACTCATATTCTGACGTTGATGTCTCCCGTACATATATCCAGAAACAAGTTTAGCCAAGCCATTATTTGTCCCCCCGTGCGCAACGGGTATGTGGTTAATGACATTCTCTGAACAGCCGACACAGTTGATTTCCGCAGTATATGATTCATCATGTCCGGGACCTACGACCAACGTTGATCCAATCATTCGTTTATCAATTCCATGGTATCGTCAGAACTCTGAGCACCCCAAAGCCACACAAGCAGAGAAAACGAAACATAAGGCTTGCGGAACTTCGACGCTTGCTTGAATGTGTCCAACAACTCTTTCTTCATCAAAGGTTTATCTGATTAAATGCAGGTATTTAGTAGTAACTCCATCTCCAACTATTCTCATTAGTAAATGCCAGCAGAAGTACATAGACGAGCAGCTCGCTACCGTACAACTTGCGACGAAGAACCTAGAACGTATGAGGTTGGCAGGTCGACTCATCACGTTAACATAGACCAACATATTTGACCCTGCCTAGTTTTAACCAAAGCTAGGAAATTACATTTCAGCTCCGTACGTCTGGCCTTCGCAAATATTTCTCACTTTGCGATGATGTCCGCGTGCTGAAACGGGAAAAGAAAATAGAATATGTTTGTTACGCTAACAATTCCTTACAATAAAAGTGTTCCCTCTTCAAAGCTTCGTCCCTTTTGGCTGTGCCTTATGGTACATACCCTCTTTGACGCAGCCGTCCGTGTATCTGATGATCCCTGGATTTGGTGATGTCAGAGCTTTCTTCACGGGCTTAATCAACTCCACCATGCTCAACCTCGCTTAACTTACGATATCAATGACCATACCTTGTACTTCGATTTTCGGCCGAGGCAACCGCTCAAGTGTCTCATATATAGTAGCCTATGCCAGCGTTATTCACCTCAATAACCCACTTTCGCCTCGTCAGGTAAAGCTTCCTCGCATCGATCATCCACACCTAGTTGACCGTACCAATCGTCTTCTGTAGCAACGATGGACACTCATCTCGGTGATGCCATTGGCGGTACCATCAGTGCCGCACTCGCCTTTGACTCGGGATATGCAGTATCGCAGGAAATGTTCAACAACCCGTTACTCTCTACGTCTTCGATGGCAGTCTCCGCACAGAAGACGAACAGAAGATCGAAGAATTGATTCCGAAACGCGCTGATATTATCCAGTTCTTCGTGGACTTGCCTCCGAACTCCCTAGCCTCCAATTTGGCCCTGGCTTGGGCAAGGATCGACACGATGAAGCACCTGCCTGTGGAGCGTGTCCTCTACTTGAATGCAGGCACGCTGGTGCGCAAAGACTCGAGAGAGCTGTGGGACACCAACCTCGAGGGTCGCGCTCCTGCCGCTGCGCCTGACGTAGAGATCCCTATGGGACACGATTATGTCCCCGAGGGCCGTACTTCAATTCAGGTGTTCTACTTCTCGACCTCGTCAAGGTTCGCACCACACTTCCGGAACTCGAAGCGCTCCGTTGTTAGATGAAGGACGCGCCCTATTGGGATCAGGACCCACTCAATGTTCACTTTAGAGGTGATCGGTCCTGGTTAAGCCTCACGTAGAGCGCGCACGGAATTGGAACCATCGCAAACTGGCTAGATCCGGACAGACGGAAGCTCCCAATGGAACAGATGGACGATCCGGCAATCATTCATTTCACTGGAGCAGGTCACCCGAGCATGGTATGCGTACTGCACCGCCACATGCAACCATTCCTTGCGAAGCCATGGGGCTGCGCTGGCGCGCCAGGACACCCCTATGCAAGGGATTGGCGGGACGTGTTGGAGAAAACAACTTGGAAGGGCTTGAGGGAGACGACGGAGTATAAGGAAATGTATAAACAAACCAGGATGAAGAATTTGGAGGCTGCGTGCGAAGTATTCGACGAGCGTATAGGATGGAAGGAGTGAAGGGAACTAATTTACCGGCACAAGACCAGCGTGTACCGTGCACACCATGATATAGTAGAGAAACTAGGCACATACTGCTCAGCAACGTGGTGAGGATGGCAGTGCAAATTATGTAAAACGCGTATAGTCCTTGTCAAGCCAACAGGCACAACGCCTTAGCCAGTGCCTTGATCTTGGAGCTGAAGATTCGAGCACAACGTCCACGTCACGCTGCTGCGGGCAGAGACACATAACAGGAATAGCTGATAAGCGCACACACAGGAAAAGGTTAGTCCGCCCAAGTCCTAAAGTTTCACCGTGCAGTGTGATTTCGCACCTGCACTAAAATATACTTTTCCGCTTACCAACCTGCGTACATGCTGCAAGGTGCCCATGCTTCAGTAAGCCAGCCGAATACACCCTTCTTCTGCCTTCCATCATGATCACTATCCGTGGTGATCGGGAACCTGAACAACAGTCCCATAGCCAACTTCACCCTCACTCACAACTTATCAATGAGGAACCAGACAGACAAGCCAAACGACCGTGGTTCAGGAGGCCGAGCATCGCATGGTGGGACCTATGTTATGTTTGTCGAATCACCATCTCATGTTATAATAGGATCTTGTGCATGAAAACGCTCGCTTCTCTCTCCTACGGCATCGCGTCTGGGCCCCGTGTTGAGATACTCACAGAAATCATTTGCCGAGGCTACTTAGGGACTCCACAGGTATGTTCCTCACCCACGACCAAAAATATCTGATCGTTCATGGCATTGTCGTACCAAGGGGACTGGACATCATTCCAACTCTTTTGGAAGGTGTACTGGTGATCCACAAGTGCAGGCAGCGGTCGCGAGGGTTAATGCAAGTACGTGGTTTGCCCTTCACAGCCGTTCCTTGTGACCCAACTGCGAAATCCCTAGTCTTCGCAATCATCGCCGGGGTCTTGTCATTCTTGACGGCTGGCTGGTGGGGAGGGGTGGGTGCTCACTTTATCCTGTCGCCCCTCATATGGACGATTCGCGCCAGTTTATGGATCGCTATGGCCGAACACGTGTCATAGGCACGGTGGTGTTTGCACCGCTCCTCAGCGATTTCCTCACGATGTTGGTCTTTTTCTTCCCCAACAAGTTTCCGGGGGGATATTGGTTTCTGATCATCACCCCAGTCGTGGAGGGTATTTTGGGAGGTAAGTTCGACCGCCTTTCTGTCGCTTTGTGTAACCATGGTCCCCGCTCAGCTCCTTCGTCCACTGCTGCGGCGGAGACAACGTACATGCGCGATGTCTCGGAGCCCCACAACCTGTACGTACTTTATCGCAATGGGCGTTCCATAAATAGGAAGTTCATTCCATTGTTAGCTCTCGGAACTTCTCCTTATTAGTCGGCATTTTCCACACGGGTGGCACTATTGGCCCGATTATCGGCGGTTTCCTTAACCAGCGAACTGGGGGCGTCATAGCTGCGCTTTACGCCACGACCATCCTGCACCTCGCATATGCTTACATCGCGTGGTTCGCATTGCCAGAGTCCGTTAGTGAAGCTTCGATGATTCATGCCCGCAATCGATTTGCGCACGAGCTAGCATCAGCAGCCGACGCTGATGTCGGTCCCTTACGACGGCGGCTCAAGGTGTTCACCAAGGCGTTCTGGGATTCGTTCCCATTTCACGTACTGACACCAAGGCGTTTGCCGAACACTCAACGGAAAAGGGATTGGAATTTGACCTTACTAGCCCTCTCTGCGGGGCTCATTAACGTCATCATGGTAAGGTTAGCTCGGTACTCTGCAATGCGCTGTGGCTTACGTAGACCCATAGGCATCTTCGGGGGATGTATTTCAATATAGTTTGTATACATTTAAGTGGTCGTCATTGCAGGTACGAAGCACTTCCCCGTTTCCACAGCATGGCTAACTTCTTGAGTAGCTTGGTTACTTCATTAGTGCATCCGGGTTCTCAGCCGCCGTTTTCCTTATGGTAATTCTCCCTGGTAAGACACCTTGTATGGACCACTTGTTGATAATAACTCAAGCACTCATCAGCCATAGTCGGTGTACTGAGGCGGGTACCAGCCAAGCTGCAGCACACCGAAGATGCGAGGCGGGACACGGTATTCGACCTCCGCATTCTTCGAGTGTCCAGTTTGATCATTGCCGCTGGTTATGCTTTGATGGCTTTTGCCCCCACAGGGCTTATCTTCACCCTATGTTACATGATAACTACCTTTGGGCAGGGATTCATTCCTGCCGTCCAGAGTGTGGTAACAATGCTCTACGCCAACACATCGGGTCAAGATAACGCCGGCCGTCTCCTCAGCGCATTAGGTGTGGCGTACGGTTTAGGGTGGGTTCTCAAGTCTTGGCATCCGTAATTGATCCTCATCATATCGATGCCGTGTACAGTGGTCGTCTCTTTGGTCCATTACTTTTTGGAACCGTCTTTTCGAATACCGTTTCCTTCTTTCCGACCGCCATCTTCTGGACGGCCGTCGGATGTGCCTTGACGGTGTCTCTCCTTTTGGTGTTCATTCGCCTGCCAAACTCGTCGAGCGCGCAGGATGCAGAGCGGCAAGATAATCTCGTTCTCCGTGCTGACGGGGACGATGCTAGTCCCGAGCTGGAACCTCTTTTGGGACATGAGTAGGATGTAATAGTGCCGATTTATCTGTAATTTTTGTGTCTAGATGTACTAGTAAGATATAGATTCATCCATGATGCATCCATCACGCATGTAGTAATATATTATGCCATGATCATGACGCGACTGACTCCTACCGTCGCCGTAGGGAGAGAGGTCACCTAAAGTTGACCCAGGTATAACGGGCCGCGCCTCCTAACTTGTACGCTCTTCGAATCAGGTTATAAATAACTATCTCCAGAGACATGCATCAGGAGGGAGTCGATTGTGATAGTATGGAGGATGTTTTACCTGCTCAGTCTGAGTGATTCTTCTATTTTACCCAACATATGTGTGTTGCCCAACGACCCTCGATATCGGACAAACCACTTGAAGTTACCCTGGCTCAGGTTGAACTCATAATGGCACTGAGAGACAGTGAAAGACCCGGCCAAAGAAACCTAGCACTTAATTCCTCCCCATGAACACCAACATTGGTTCATACCAGCAAAGTAACCAAGAAACAAGTATATAGAGGGTGAATCAACTCGAGAAGAGAATCTCCTCACCCCAATTCTATTGTGATTAACCTAATGAACTCGTCTTCTGCCATGTTAAATTACTTCAGGTTGGCCTCCCTACGGCTCTCCTTCAACTCATTCTAACCTTCCAAATGGCTTCTCTCTAATGCATCCTACCGATCACTCTCGTATGGGCCCCTTGACGCACTAGCATAACCCCGTGGTTCCGCGAAGTATGGTTGCGCGAAGGGATCCAACACCTACCAATTCTGCAGTTGTCCTGAGTGCACGTGAGGCTTAATCAGAGTCGATCACAACTAAAGTAAGCGTTAGTGGGTTTCGGTCACAATAGGGTGTGTCCTTCATCTTGGAGCAGAATGTTTCGCACTCCAGGGACACGGTGGGGATTTTAGCGAGGACGATCAATAAGACGGTTGAGGCAAAGTATTGCTCCGGGCCCATCGGAACACGAGTGCAACCCATTAGTATGGCCTCCCAGCCGCAGCGGCGATGGGATGACATTTGAGGTCGGTGTTCCATAGGTCTCTCAAGTCCTTGCGTACCGCTGTCGGCGTCGAGATGATAAATGACACGCTCACCAAGCAGGTACCTTACCGTGTCAATTCTCGCTCGAGGTGGGCTCAATTTGGGAGCGATGGACTCTGGGGGCACTCCATGAAGGTAAGGGTGATATCCGGACGATGGGGTAAGGATGCTTCGACCTATTGCTTGTGCTCTGCACGTAGTATGCATCCGTAAAATTCATTTTTGGTGCTTTGAGTCAAGGCGACGTGGTTGATGTTGGTGGTCGCATCCGTGTCGATACTGCTCATCATGGCTACAAATGAGGATTACGACGATCAACCAGACGTTGGTCGGTGTGATAAGGGTTTACATCATAACAAGGGGTGGGCCGCTGTATGTGACCAGATACGATATTGCGGAGTATAACTTCTGTCATAATTCCGAGCTATCCCAGTCCACATGATGACTCTGAGGAACGGTATTAGACGGTCCACCCGCTCTGATTCCGAGTCCGGGCTTTTTCGGCTTCGCATCTAAGAAGCACGTACAAGTATTAGAATGCCCTGAGTGAATTCAAATCGGAGCGACTGAATTGCGCCCATACTTGAACCTGCACCTTCTGACGCTCATGATAGACTGGGGTTCTCTGTGCACCGATTAGCTGTGCACAAACATGTAGTTTCAAAAGGACGCACTTCTTGCGAAAATCTACTCAATGTCTAACACAGAAGGATCTACCGTCAGTTGGTAAGTGTCCCGGAATAAATGCTCACCCATCTACCCGCATAGCCTCCCCCAAAGTACCTTACTGCTGGGACTTTGTCTGTCTAACTTTCATATTTCATTCCCACGGAAAGTTGCGGTGTGGATGACTTCCGCTTTGGGTGGTTTCGCTTCAGTAACTGGCAACTGCATTAGCGTGGCCTTGATCTCGGACACGCCAGTTTGTTGCTATTTCTTTCTCATCCGTCTTCCTATTAGACTTCATCGAGGGTCCAGCGCTCTCAGCAGACCTCGAAAGACGGTCTTGTCAGTAAAGTCATGCTGTATTTGGCGCCAACTCACATCAGCGTTCCAGAGAGACATGCAGCAGTCAGTTCCTCCCCGCCTTGACCCAGTTGCCCAGGAGGAGGTCAACGTTCTCGCCGCAAAAATTACTGCTCTTCAAGAGAGAAAGCAAATTTTAACCAACGAAGCGTTCCATGTCCAATATTCCATCCTTACACTCCAAAGTCGCATCGCACAAATCAACAATGAGACCCTGCCGATATCCAAATTACCTTCCGATGTCCTTGCTATCATCTTCGAGGAGAGCAGGTGTCTCCTCAATCAATGGCCCGGTCCTCGAAGACCTCTTCCTACAGAAGTCCAGCTCTCTCATGTCTGCTCTCGTTGGCGCCAGGTGGCACTCAATACCCCATCTCTGTGGACAACCATACGAGTTCCAATTCTTCACAAGGAAATCGCCGTCAGAACTTATTTTCAGCGATGCAAGCAGTGTCCCCTCGATATTCATATTGGTCCAATGCTATCCGATAAGCGAGTTATGGATCTCATCTCGACCCTCCTCGTTCCCCGAATACCCCAGTTTCGAGAATTGATCCTCGACACAGAGGATCGCCAAGAACTCTTTAGTATTCTCGGACTCCTTGTCGACACTGCTGCACCCCATCTCCGTCGACTGAAGATATCGAGTCATGATCTCGTTCGCGGCCAAGGGGCTTACCCTCGCTTCAAGCTTCTCCGGCATGGCGCTCCGCTACTTGCGGATTTACGCTTGAGCGCTCTTCCAATCACGTTCCCAGATTCCCCCATCACAACACTCCATTTCGATCCGTTACCCGGTCCAGGGGCCCCGCTCTCTAGGAGTGACCTGCTAAGCATGATCACACCATTTGCATCCACTCTCACCACACTTCATCTCAAGGGTTTCGTGAGTGGGTTCCACGAGGAACCGGGCAGCGTGCCTGTGGTGCTGCCTGCTCTCCGTGAGCTTCTTGTCCACGGAAATGCTTTGATTCATGGCTTCAACGTATTCCGCAATATCTCCACTCCCGGCATCCGCTCGTTCACACTATTTGCCGTCAAGCGACACGCTTTATCATCGATACACAAATTCATGACGCGGATATGTCCTGAGCAATTCCACGGACTGCGTGCCCTCAATTATATAGAGGGTGACATGGACGATGATCTAGAAATATACCTTCCGCACGCGACTTCGGAACTGACCCACCTCTCCGTGACGATTGGACACCACTCGCAGCTCCTGCGGCTCTTGCTCAATAGCGACAAGCAAGCTTCATTACACGGGACTGCGCCCTTGTGGCCAAATTTACGTATACTGTCACTGCATCTGGCTCGACCGTGGATGCAAGACAGGGATGATGCAGATGCGGATGAGGAAGATGAAATACCCCCCATGATGGCAATGCTGCTTGATGTTGTCCAACAAAGGAAATCCGTCGGCAAACCACTGGACATGATACAACTCGAAGGTTCTAAGGCACGCGCGTTCCAAGAACAGTTCGGCTCGGCTCTCGTCAAGTCGCATCTACACGTGGACATGCGGGTGATTGTTCCCCAGCATTCGACTGATTTTCGACCTTGTGATCCTGATTGGGCATATACGGGCAATTTTTATGGATCGCAGTATCGTTCACACGTGTACCGGAAGTTGCAGGCGCAGGACTGGGGGCTGGGGGGACCGGGACCGAGAGGGCCTCCGACGATCATACATGCCACTCCGTGAGTTGAGGTGGCACGTATTGTAATTATCATGAGCGGGAACTTGTGTTGATGTTACGTGTATGTACAGACTGGTCCGAGATGCAGTTCAACTCGGTAGTTATCGTACGTGTGAAACGGAACGACCAACTTGTTGACAACAACCGTCATGATGATCTTAGTGAAACAATGGAGATCCACTAAATAAATCAGCAAGTTTCGCCATCCACAACGTGCTAGGCAGATGTCTACTCTTTCTTTCTTCTCTGCATCCGTCACATTGGTCTAGTACCTTGAAATCTCCGTGGCATTGCCCTGCCGTGCTCCGTAATACTCCCAGAAGCATCCCGAACGAGGCAGCCTGGTAAGTTGTCAAACATATCGCAAGCATATTTCCGGCCTCCTTAAAACGTGTTCCAAACGTGTCTTGCAGCTGCTTTGCCTTGCCCTTTAACCCAGGGATTCCATGGAACATAACCCAATCGAACTCTTAGCCATCCCCCGTCGTACGTATCTTCGACGCTTGCACTTCACTCAGCAGAACTGAATAGCAGCAGATCCGTCCATGGCCCTCTGCTATCTCAACGACGAAGCCACCTGTGACATAAGGCTCAAAGACGAGCTGGAGCAACTCACTGCCCAAATCAGCGGGCTTCAGGCTTCACATGACGAATTAGTCCGTGTCATGCGGAATCTCCAAGCCCGCGCGGCGCGCATTCAAAACGCCAAAGCTGCAGTCGCTCGATTGCCGCCCGATGTCCTCGTCATGATATTCGAAGAATGTCGTCACCTAAACCCTCAGTGGACCGGCGTACTTAGCCTACTCCGTCAACTCCCCGTCGAAGTTCGTCTCTCGCATGTTTGTAACCAGTGGCGAGCTGTGGCACTCTCTACGCCCAACCTCTGGTCTTCTATACATTTCCCGTTCGAACACAAGGAGGAATCGCTGAACGAATACCTCACTCGATCGGAGGGGAGCCTTCTCCAAGTATATTTAGGTCCATGGGCCAAGTACCCAAATCTGGAGCGCACTCTGACGACTGTGCTGATGCCACACGTGGGTCGTTTTCAAGAGTTGGTTCTAGACGCAGTGTCGAGAGAAACGCTTTCCGCGTTGCTACTTGCATTCCGTGATGAGGCTGCACCCTCCTTAAGGCGGCTGAGAATCATGTGTAGAGGCACCATGCTCACACACGGGCCGCTCCCGGTAGCGGACATGTTCACAAAAGGTGCGCCATTGCTCGCGGACATCCGTCTCGACAACGTCCCCGTCATACTTCCCAATCCAAGCGCGGAGATACTCTCGTTTTCAATCTACCCTGGCCCGCAGTTTCCCATGCCGCGGAGTGGTTTCCACCAGGTATTGGCTGCCTGCCCTTCGTTGAAAGTTCTCCACCTTCGCGGATTCGTAGAACTCATCGCCCAAGCGCCCATATCCCCGATCTATCTTCCTATGCTTCGCGAACTCGTGGTCAACGGACGCATCCTCGCGAACGGACTCCGTCTCTTCGATCTCATCTCCGCGCCTAATATTGACACGCTCATCCTCGAGGACGTAAAAGCACACTCGCTCGCATCCATCCATAAGTTCATCGCATGCTCCCATCCGCATGCCTTCCAGTCGCTCACCAAGCTCCGCTACGTCCGATGCGAATTCGGGCCCGACATGGACGTGCATCTCCTCCAGGCCACACCCAATGTGTCCGAGCTCGTGCTCAGCGTAGACAAGAACATGCATTTCATCCGGCTGCTCGTCAATAGCGACAAGCAGGCTGCGATATATGGCTGTCCACCGATGTGGCCTGGCCTGCGCACCGTCACGCTACATACACAGGGGTACACGGGGCACGCCGTTGGTGCGGCTGGTGTCCCCGTGAACGAACCCTCGTCGACGATGCTCCTCCTGCAGGAATTCATCACTTGCAGAAACGTCCTCGGAAAGCCCATCACACTACTCCGTTTCAAAGGCCCCAATGCGGCGCCCTTTAGTAGCGAATTTCACTGGGGATTGAATCAGGCGAAACAGTACGTTCCTACGCAGGCCATCTGTTGTCAGATGCCCGCTATCCTTGCGGATTGTGGGTACAATGACGATTGGGCGGCGATCGCGGAGGCGTATAGTAACCAACTCCGTCAGTTTCTGGCACAGGTGTCCCTCGTTCGACATCAGATTGCGCCTGTGCTCCCTCCGAGTTTTAATATACAACATCTGAGGCGCCGAATTGGTGTTCCGACGTGATACAGTGCATGATCCTGCAGGACCCTTCCTTTTTCCTTTTCCTTTTTCTTTCTCGGCATTAATCCCTTCTCTCGTATTACGGTCATCGTCATTATCATCCACATCATGCGCATCATTAACCATCACCCATCCTCATCACAATACCTTTGGAATTAAGTATCTATAACAATGAAACGGTATCCTATTAGCGATCTAGACGATGGCACATTTCTCTTCCACATTACCATGTCTATTTCTTTTCTTTTAAAAAAATAAAAACAAAAGGGGGCATTATACATGTTTGTAAACTAGCACACGGATATGATTTCAAAAGTTAGGATTAGCTATCACAGCACCCATTAGGTCATTTCGCTTTCATAATTTAGCTTTCATCTTCGCTTCCCACTTATCGCGTGCCTCTTCCCCAAGCGCGCCAGCTTGAATCAGTGTGCTCCTCTCTTCTGCCGAGAAGCCTAACTCGATGAGGATAGCCTCGTTGTGGGTCCCAGGTTCGAGTATCGTCGTGGGCGACCCTGCGTGCGGAGATGAACCTGGCGTTCTGCTCAATTGTGGATGTGGAGCGGGACGAGACGAGCCAGTTGGATCGATTGACGCGGCTTCCGCAGGTGTCAACACCGGCACTGCACACGCATCCGAATCTAGAACAAGGGAAATGAAAACGAAAACCAAGTGATGAACAACAAGGACTGAAACTCCCAATGGCATCCAACAAGAAAGAAAGAAAGACAACAGACCATGAAATACATCTGCCCAATAGTCTCTCGGGAGTACTTTGAACCCGTCCTGGATGTATGTCCTCAACTTGGGCCAATCATCTTTAGTGAATTGTTTGGCGCGGGTCGGGGTCCACTCGGTTTTCATACCGTTGATGCGAAGAGCGGCATTGAACCGATCGATGAAGGTGGCAAAGAATTGGGGTTCGAGACATCCGAGACTCATCCATTTCCCATCGGCGCAGGTGTAGACGTCGTAAAAGGGAGCGCCGCCGTCGAGCATGTTGGATCCACGTGGTTCAGAGAAATAGGGGGAGTTGTCGTGGGTGTTGAGGAGTGGGAAGGAGGAGATGTAGCGAGTGCCGGAGACCTGTGGTTAACATGACGATGAGGCACAGGAAGGGGCGGGTGGTGGATGGCTTACCATGTCGGCGTTGACGACTTGGCCACGTCCGCTCTTGCCCCGTTCGATGAGTGCCAAGAGAATGCCTGTCGCACATAAGTGGC